>JAADWH010000428.1:0-23019 GCA_023335995.1 Globisporangium nagaii
CATGAGCTCCCAGATCGGGCCTCACTGCTCGCTGCAGACGGCGTCGTCGATCCGAGGCGACCTGCGGCAGCCGTCCACCTGGCTCCATGTCTCCCGGGATGCACCGTCGTCGTCGACAGAGCCACTCGACTTTGCTGCGCTCCCGCCGTCGCCCACACTCAGCTGCAGTAGTAATGGGCTTCCGGAGCGGCTGCCAACGAAAAAGCGAAGTGCGACGAGCTGGTGGTGCTGCTGCCGAGCGTCGCTGCTGAGGTGGTTCTTCAGCTACCCACAGCTCTGTTTCCTGCTCGTGTATGTCGCGTGCACGTATGCCAGTGGACTCTACGTGACCACATACCTGACGAACTGGACTCTACGGGCGATTCGCGTCCCGGATGCGATCGCAAATGCCCAGGAGGCGTACGAGACTGCGAGTCGGGAGCTGCGCGACGCCTCGAGCTGCGTGGTCGAGACGTCGCTCGCTAATGTGCTGGAGGTGAAGGCGGCGCTCGAGACGACTCGGCTTCGTGCGAGAGATGCTGTTACGGCGAACGCTAGAGTGCTGGACGAGCTTGAAGACGGCATCGTGGCATGTGAGTGCGATACCAGACTCGATGGCATCCGTTGACGGTGTCGGACAGAGGTGACTCAAGCTGATGGTTGTGGCTGTCGAACTCCTCACACAGGCTCCGACCATTTCCTCAGTGTGCTCAACGCGACCCAAACAAACTCAACTGCCAGCAGATCTATAGACAGCAGCGGGTCGCCGACAACTTCCACTCGCGAGTGCTTTGCCGATGCGATCTACGGCGACACCAGCAGCCTGACAGCTCGAAGCAGGCAACCGAGCGAGATTCTGAGTCAGGTGCGGCTCGTCCTGCTCTCTCAGACGGCGTCGGAAGCGTCAATAGCGTTGACGCAGCACTCTGAAAGCGACGGAGACGACAGCAATGGCAGCCTTCGCGAAGCTGCTGGCGAAGCTCAGCTGATGAACACTGTCGACGCGATCTTCAGCTCCGCGCAGAGACTGCTGGACTCCGCAACTCAAAGCGCGCTGCATGAACTCCGAGCGCAGAACAGTCTTGACGCTGACGCTGACGCTGACGGATCCCAAGCGAGCAATGCAACCGAGGCGCAGCGACTGGATGCCGACAGCTCGTCGCTTGTTCCTGGCGATCTGCGAGCCGCTGCAGCGCTGCAGAATCTCAAGCTGTCGCTGCTACAGAACTTGCAGAGGCTGTTCCCTACTGAGCCAGCCGTCGTTGAGAGGATCCTGAACGCGACCACAGCGGAGTGGGGCTCTCTCGAGCGTCGAGTGCAGCGGCTCGAAAGCCAAGTGTCAGGTTTGCAATCTGAGCTGCAGCGCGTTGGCAACGCGACGTGGAGACAACTGAACAGCTCTGCGACCACGAACCGAGCCGTTCTGCTGCTGACTGAGCGCGAGGTGGCCGCCAGCATGAAGTATCTTAAGCACCAGTGGAGCTCTTCGACGCGGAGCATTCTCGCATCCCACGCGCGCTCTTGGCGAGCTGTCGAGCAGCGAGTTCGGTCGCTCACGTCGGGGATGGCGATCCAGGCTGCTGGGCTCCGGACGCGCAGCCATTGTCGCGAACTGGAGCTGCAGAATTCGTCAAGCGATGACGCGATTGCTCAACGACAGTTCCAACTCTCGCGCCGCACAAACGAAGACGAAGTAGACAATGCGAACAGCTCAAACCCAGCTCGTAGTCCATCGGGAGGCGTGCGAGTCCGCGAACTCGCAGCTGCTGGCATCGACGCGGTGATATTCTTGCGGCGGCTGCTGCTTTCTGCAGACTGGGGCTACGCGTGTCTGAAGATCCTCGAGGTCGTGCTCGATCTCTGGACGGACTCGTACTCGGAGATGGCGAGCGTCGACATCCGCGGCATCTCGTCCATCCAGAGCGCGGTACGGCTCGACCGTGAAGAGCGTGCTCGAGGACATGGTGGTTGTGCGAGCTAACGATACACCTTGTGTGGATTGTTGGCACTCGGCAGAGCGATGCGTGGCAGATCCTCCAGTGCAAGCACGATTTCGCGAGCGTTGTCTACTTTCTCGTGACGCAGGTGGGTCTCCTGGTGCAGGTCGTCATCGACTATTCGGTCTGGATCTGTCTCGCGATCTTTGGTACCAGCGCGCTTGTGCTCTGGAAATGGGATTTTCTGCAAGTCTGTGGAGAGGAAGGAGTCGAGACGAGGACTCTGAGAACGCAGTCAGCTGCTGACGCTGCGATGGTGGTGGAGGACGAGCCGCAGACGCTGGTGCAGTCGCTGCTCAGTGTTGTGCTACCGATCCGCAGCTCGTCGTGGAACCCGCTACTGGAGATCGAGGAGCAATCGGCGTTTGCTGGGAACATCTCCCAGACCGAGCACTGGCGCTTAGCGAATGCATCACATCGCGCGTGGAAGAACCAATCGGGTGTGTGGAGTGTGCTGGTTGGTGGATACCGCATCTTCGCGCTTTGACTGACACGCTTTGACGCATGCTGTGACTGATTGCAGAGACCTTGGAGCGATTGGCGATCCACCACGAGACGCTGACTTCACTGACTCAAGTATACGACACCTGCGCTTCAGGAGTCCACTCCGAGAGCTTGGCTGCCAGCATCGGCACGACAGATTCGTGCGCGAGTGTCGACCAAACCAGCGTTGACTCGACACTCTCGCCACCGCTGCCAATGACGGAGTCGCTGAACGGCTCGCTGCTCGCCGCGTCTTTCGATCACTGCTTTGCCGACACTGCGCTGGACTTGGTCGACTCCAAAGTGCGCGCGCTGCACCGGACGCAAGCGTGTGCGGCAGAACGAGCGCTGTACCTGACCGTGTCCTCGTGGTGGCTGCTCGTGGTGCTCTGGTCTGTGAGCCGCTTTGTCGCGAAGCTGCTCGTCAAGGCGTACGGACTGCTCTGGTGGCGGTTCCTGAGCGCGAATCGGCTGGAGTTTGTCGGCTTTTGCTACGAAGACGGCTCGATACAGAAACCCGAGTCGCTTGCGAAGGCAGTGAAAGAGCACCTCCGAGCCGTACACTGGTCGATCACGCTGCGATTTCTTGGCGTGGCACTGACGCTAGGATGCTGCGCTTCGATCTGGTGTCTTGTACTGCACCGGATGCTGTGAGCTGGTGCTCTGTGCGGACAAGCAGCGAAGTGAGTAGCCTCAGAACCAATCAACTCACACCGTTCAGACTTGAGCAAACGCGATATTCTTTTTCTTGATGCAGATTTCATCGTAGTGTGCAACATGCAGCGCGCTCTTCTGTCTTCCACTTGAATGCACAATTTCGAATGAGGACGACGGCGTCCTCATACGCTTTCTCTTTTTACTCCAGCGCCATGATCTCTTCCAGCTCCGCAAGGTCAGGCTCCGTCTCCGCGATCTTCAAGAACGCCTCTTCCTTGATGCTGCGCAAGTAGTCGCTCATGTCCGCAGCAGTGGCGACATCCTCGACAGCGTTGAGCTCAGCAGCAACAACTTGCTCTCCAGCAGATTTCTTGAAGCAGAGACGGAAGCTGCGCACTTCCATCGCTTGGAGCTCGACTTCCGTGCCCTTGAGCGCGATTGCAGGCTTCGTGCTCTGATCTTCCTCATCTTCGTGCGTCTTCCATTTCGCAGAGTACGGCAGACGCTCCTGGCTGCTCAGTGGCGCAATACCGGTCAGGATGAGCTCGGTGACTTCGCTGATTCCGGCGTTCTTCACACTAAAGAGCTTCGCAAAGTCCACTTTCACAGACTTCGACAAGGCTCCGTGCTCCTCCACAGAGTACAAGTGCGTGAGGCGAACCATGACGCAGTCCTTGCTCAGCTCCTGGAGCGTCGTCAAGCCGACGTTCTCGGGGAACTCACCAACCGCCAGCCACGGCACTTTCCCTTCCATCTCGCTCTCCGTAGGCACAGGCTTCCGGAACGCCACGAGCGGAGCGAAGAACTGCTTCTCCATCTTCGTGCGAAGACTGCGGATGCCCTCTGTTGCGCTGTCGACATTGATGAAGAAGCTGCCGCGGACGATCAAGCCTCGCGTCTGCTCCTTCTGCGTCGCCTTGCTGACGAACGTCTCGGTCTCGTTGAGGTGCTCGCCAACTCCCTTGCCGTCGTCAGCGAGCAGGCGGCGATGCACCATGATCTCGATTTGGCCATCTCCAAGACTCGCCGCCCCCTGCGCGCGGTCCGTGACAACGTTCAGCTGGTACTTGTCGTCCTTGATGTATGCGCCAGTGGTGATCGGGAAGTAGTTCGCAGCGACAAAGTCTGTGTCGTCGTGGAGCGTCAAGTTCCACGTGTCGCGGTGGTTGCGCACGCGCGTGACAAACTCGAGACCGTTCGAGTCCGTGAACAGCGTCTTGGACGACTTGATGGCATTCTGCGAGTCGAACCGGATGATCACTTCTTTTCCCTTCTTGTCGTCGATCGGGATCGATCCGACAGTCCACTCGATCTCGACAAACTCGTCGCCATCGTTCACGCGGTACTCCAGCGTCACCCACTTGCCGATCTGGAACGCGACACGGCTAGCACTGCCGGACTCGCCCTTCACATGGAGATCGATGACACGGACGTCTTCCACTTTCCCGACAGGGTACACGATCTTCGAGTCCGGGCGAAAAATGTATGCCCCCGAGCGCGCGGCGTTGTCGGCTTGGAACGACTGGTAGTACAAGACGCTCGAGTTGAGCGGCAGCTCGATGTTCTTCGCCTTGTTCGTAATCGAGATGATCGAGCCCGTGTCTTTCGCGATCTTGACGCGCACCATGTCGTTCTCGAGTGTTACTGCTGCCTCATTCGAGCTGGCCCCCTTCGACGCGAGCTTCGGATCTTCACGCTCCTCGGCTTTCTTCGAGATCATGAAGCGGGCTTCGCCCAACGGACCCAGCTCGGTGCTGAAGACAAGCGAGTACTGAGCCGCCTTCTGCTCCGGGTGCACAGGAACCGCCGCAAACACTTCGCGCTGGCGCACTTTTGCATTGCCCGAGATGACTTGGATGTCTACGTTCTTGTGCTTGATCGGGATCGAGATCGTTTGCACGCTCTTTCGCGCGAGCGCATTGTGAACCAGCACCTCGAACTTCTGCAAGCATCGAACCACACGCTCACAAGTCAGCACACGCTTCAAGAATGACAATCTGCTGGCACGACGCTATGATGCCGCCACCTCCGTACCTCGTTCGTAGTCGACACGTCGCACGTGCTCGTGTTCGCAAGCAAGCAGAACTCGTACTTTTCCTTCTCGCCAATCACGAAGAACACCTCGTTGAACTCTTTCTGAGCGTCCAGGACGCCGTCGTTCAGGCGAAGCGCGTAGTCGTCCGCAACGCTCTGCTTCTCCGTTCCCGAGAGACCGTCGTGGTGCTGTACCAGACCGACCGCTCGCTGGAGCTTGTCGAGCTGCGCCGAGTGGTGGCTCTGGTAGAGCGCGTCAAGCTGGCGCACTTGCTGGAGGAGCGTGTTTGACACGCGCGCAAAACGCTTCAGCGCAGGGCGGCTCGTGAAAAAGCCTGACCAGTACTGGTTCTTGTCCGATCCGTACGGGAAGAAATCGTCCGTCTTGACGCTCCACGTGATATCCTCAGCCAGCTTCAGATCCGTGTAGTACGACAGGTTCGAGTACAGCACATTAATGCGAGCATCTTGGTTCACGTAGTGCTGACAACAAACACACACAAAGGTTAGTCAGTTGGATCGTAGGCATGGACCAGAAAAGCGTGTCCAGCACCAGCACCAGCACTTACCACCAGCTTGTCCATGTTCTTGTACCACATGCGCGCATTGTCGTACTGGAAGTCGTCGCCCATCGGAATGAAGATGTGGTTGCCCTTGGAGCTCGCGCCGCGCTCATTCGCCATCTTCACAAAGTCGTCGACGACTCCGCACACGTTGTAGTCGTGCAGGTCGTGGTCGTCCTGGATCTGGCAGTCGCGGTACCCGTAGTTGAACTCGCGCGGAGGGCCGTAGTGGTCGATGATCTCGCCAGTGAACACCTGCGAGTTCTTTCCGCGCGACTTGCTCGAGCGCCAGATGAACTCGAGATCCTTCTTCGACTTGCGGAGATCGTAGTCCTCGTAGTCGATGCGCGCGAAATAGAGCGCGTCGAAGCCCACGCCAGCAGAAAGCAGCGAGCCTTGCGTGGACGAGTGCCCAAAAGGATCGATCTGCCACCCAATGCGCGGAGTGACGTTGAACTCGTCCTTGAGGAAGCGGTGGCCATACGCTGTCTGGTCCACCATCGCCGTGTAGTGCGGCGTCGCCTCGTCGTGCATGCACCAGCCGCCGTTCACGCTCAAGTCGAGGCGACCTTCCTTGACGAGCTGCTTCACGGTCGCCTTCGTTGCCGAGCTCTGCTGGTGCCACCAGCGCTGGAAGAACGACTGCGTCGACAAATGAGCACACACACAGCAAGTCAGCGTCTGATGTCACGCAATTATATCAGCACGCACGACAGCCACACTTCAGCCGATCCGTACCTGCTCGACAAACATGAACTGCCGGTCGGGGTTCTCCACGAGTTCTTTCACCACCGTGTCTAGGATGTACTGCACGCGCTCCATGTAGTACTGGTCGATGCCGACTAGCCATCCGCTGCAGATGAGGATCACAAACCCACGAATCGCACTTAGCATCACAGACAGCACAGCAGCATGAAGCGCTCGGCGCGCATCGCTAAAGAAAGAAGACGCATCAGCACTGGGACACGTACGGGTCGTCGTGCGAGTGCGCGATGAGGTGCACATTGAGCTTGTCCGCGTCGATCTTCCCCTTCGTGTCGTACTTGCCGTCAACAGGACCCTTCCACTCGGCTGGATCACACGCCGCGGACGCGCCGGCACGCCCAGGCTTGTGGGCGTAGCTCGCCGGCAGCGCAACGCCGTGGCTGTCGACCGCCGAGGGCTCCCGAGCGACCACCGCGACCGCCGCAAGCGCTGCAAGCGCTGCCCACGCGAACACTCGAGGCGCGCGCATTCCTCCTCCTCCTCGTGGTCTGCTCCTTTCCATCTCGCTGGTCGACGTCGTCGGCGCCGATGTGGTGCGCTGATGCGGAAATGAGCTCCTGGTCTTCTCCCTCTCTGCTTCACCCATCAACTTCAACTCAGGAGAGAAAGATCGCGATTCACAGTTGAATCGTACACTAGCGAAACGCTACCCGCGTTAAAGGACGCAATCCAATAAACCGAAGGGAGAGATGGACTTGAATCGGCTTGCTGCCAAACTCTAGCCTGCTATTCAGAACCTGATTTGTAAAATGAATTGAGGCGAGATTCGAGCGAATCGCTGCAGCGAGTACTGGCTGCGACCGGAATAGAAGCTCGCAGGCTGACAGAAAACGGCGGCGACACGCCTGCGTCACCTCATTACGAAAAGATACGATTTCTGGAGTCTTTCAGACTCCAGAAAAAGCGGTAATTATATATATGGCAGCCGACAAGGATACCTTTACTACTTCCTGAGCGATAGCCACACCGACCCGAGCATCATTATGAAACAGGACGCGCCGGCGCCATTGCCATCGCGCAAGTGGCATCATTCCGCCGCAAATATTTGCGTGGTCCCATGCGCCAGATCCTGAAAAGAATCGGTCTCGGAAAAGCTCCTTACATACAATTTTCAAGAGAAAGCGAAGTCAAGGGACGCCCTAGCCCTACCTACTTTCATCCCCGAGAAACCGAGAGGACCTCGATTTCTGCCTTCGGCGAGCGAGAGGTGCTATGCTCGCTCGCTGCTGTTGTGCGATTGCACTCGCATGGACGGACGCGGCGGCGAGCGATTATGCCGCGAGCAAGTGCACGGGAGCTCGCGCGGCTCGGCGCGCACACGAGCGAGCGCGCTCTATGGAGCGCGGGGATGCAGAGATCCGGGCGCCTCGCAGACATGATCGCGCTGGCATTCCGCCACGGCTGCCTCGCGTGTGGACACAACGGGGAGGAACGCGGCAGCACTCGCAGCTGGCGGCGGTTCGTTTGCAGCTGACGCTGCGAGCTTGAATCCAGCCGTCGCAGCCACCTTTCAAGATACAAATCAGTCTTGAGAAAGCTTCCATGTCGGCGAGCCCGAAAAGCGGTCGATTTGCCGCTCTGTTCAAAGCCAAGCGATGGATCGGTTTAGAGAGGGTGTGCTAGGGCAAGGGCTCTCCTTGTTTCTGTTCCTGGCCGAGCACTTTCCCACCGACTCTTTTTTGGCTTTCGGCTCGGTCGCTTCACTATCGAAAAGCGCACGCGCGCGACACGACGACGAGCATCGCAGTTCAAGACAGCGCCAGAGAAGAGCCGCCGCCGCTCTCCGACTCTTGCTAAAGCTCAACGTGGCTCGGTCCCTCCTGCTCCCTTCCTCCGCGACTGCATTCGAAATTTGGACGCGCAGCGGCATTCGATATTCCCAGACGCGACGACGACGGGAAGGCGTGTCAACCAGCGCGCGCTCGCACTCTTGAACTCCAGCACCAGCACCACACCGCTAGACACAGGTCGCATCCACCATGCCGCTGCTCCTGCGCCGCTCGGCGCCAAGCCCCTCGATCGATCAGCTCGCGTTCGCAGTGCCCGCCGCGCCGCTCTCGGCGTCCGCGGCGAGCTCCACCGGCAGCAGCAACGGCAACGGCAACGGCAACAACCTGCGCGGCAGTGGGAGCTCGGAAGCGCACTTCGCGCAGCTCCAGCGCTGCTCCACGCACGCGCGGATGTCGATGGCGCGCCGCCGCAGCGCCGCCAGCATGAACGACACGGAGCTGCTGTGCATGAGCGAGAGCTGCGAGCTCGACGACTGCAGCGACCCGGCGCACTTGCGTCCGCTGCAACTGAGCGAGAGCTTCGAGGAAGACGAGGAGCGCGACCCGTCGTTCCGCGCGTCGAAGAAAGGGTCGTCCCAGGACGACCAGCAGGACGACGAGGACACTGCGACGAGCGAGTGGGGGTACGGCTCGGACGCCGGTCGCGCGTCGAGCGTGCCAAGCCTCGCGTGCTCGTGCCGGGACGAGGACGGCTGCGCGGCGTCGTCGACCGTCACGATCGAAGACAAGCAGCTCGCGGTGGTCGACATGGAGCTGCGGGACTTGCGGAAGACGTTTGCGAACAAGCTGTACGCGCGCCTGAGCAACATGTCGCGGACGTTTGGGCGAAAGCGCGGCGGGTCGACGCCGCAGCTCACCGCGTCGTGAGTGCGAGCAGTGCGGCCGCAAGAGCTTGGATGCGCCAAGCAAAGCCAGAGTCCAGTTGCGTTGCTCGTTTTCCAGTGTGCGCTGGCTGCGTGGTCCGGTGCAGTCGACCCAGATCGCGCACCCAGCTCCAGATCAAGTGCGAGCACCACTGCCACGAAGAGCAGAACGGGAGGGGCTGTTTGTCTGTTGAAGGAGCTCGCGGGCAGTGGACGTTGGAATCCACGACCCGAGCCGAATCGAAAGAGAGAACGAGAGAGAGAGAGAGAAAGAGAGAGCAAGCAGCGGCTTCGGCGTACCACTAGCCAATAGAGAAGGCGGCGTGTGTGTTAGAGGGAAGTCGCGTCCAAGACCCACAGCGGCAACCGCGAGCCTGTGGCGACTACCGATCAATATTTATAATCTCGTAATGGAAACAGAATTCAAAGTAGCTCTCCTTGTGTGTTGTCGGTTGTCAGCTGCGAGACGCTGCTTGTGTGGACTGCTTCTCATGAGGGTATGCGGATGCAAACGCTGCGATCTGCCGGCGCGAGCGAGCGAGACCGACCACGAGAACGGATCTCGCTCATCAACAGCAACTGCAGCGGCTGTGCCCGCCTCATTCATTCCACTGCTGCTGCTGCTGCACTCTTCAGCGAACTCGAGCATCCTACACGCCTCGCGACTTGCGCTTCTTGGGCGACATGAACATGAGCCAGAACAGGATCGCGAAGACCACGATGAGGGCGATGATGAAGCCGAGGAAGCGCGGCGCCAGCAGCTGCTCATGCATGCACACACACGCAAAAGCAACGCACTCGTGTTAGCGTCGAGGAGCAAAATGATCGCACGCCTGCTTTGCCAACTGCCACACGCACAACCGCACCTTGCTGTCCACGCCGTCCACGTTGACGCCGTTCTTGCGCTGGCGCTTGAGGCGCTCGCTCGCCTTGGAGTAGCGCTCGCCGGCGTAGATAGTCGGGCCGAGCGAGACGTCGGCCGTGAGTCGGCCGTCGATGTCGCGGCGTCCGCCCAGGTTGCGATTCCGCAGCTCCATCGTGCTTGCTTGCTTGCGTCGAGTGCTTGCTTGAGCGAGTTGCGCGGGATGGGATCACAATCTCAGTCAAACGAAGCGAATGTCGACAATATTTGGGAGAGGAATGTAAAAAAGATCTCAGACTCAGATTGTGTCATTTTGGACAAAGGATCTGGGTAATGTCATATTTGATCTGGGTCCGCCCAGAAGTCTCAGACAATTTCTCAGAGCGGGATTGCGGTGGAGGTGATCGCTATTGCCAGCTCAACCACGCCGATAGCAACCGCATGAGCGGGCTGCACTCCTCGAACATCATGCTTATGTTTGGCACTCGAGTAGGCGAAAGGAATCACGCTGGAAGCTCCGAAACCGAATGAGCATTTTGCCTCGGGACTCTCGCGAATCTCACACAGACAAGTTGCTCTCCTGCTCTCGCCGAAAAGAGATGGACGCAGCTCAGCGGGACCGGCAGCGCGTCAGCCTTTCAAGGGCTCGAGGAGCGGTCGAGGCGCAGGTCGCGTGTCGAGACGCTCGGCTCGATTGGTTCTCGCGCGATCTTGGGCAGCTTGCTCGACAGTTCCTCAGCGCACAACTCAACAACCGTTGAAGCTTCGTGGTCAAGTCGAGAGGGAGTTTTGATGGATGAAGGTTGATTTTTGACGAAACGTGCAGAAAGGCGGGAAGAAAAGCTCATTTTTGACGCACATCGGTCTGTAGTTAAGACCACCGTCCGTTTTGCAGGTGTAGAGGTTTATCGGCCACATAAACAGGAGCCGGCAGCATTTGGATCTCAAGCGCTAGCATGTTTTATGCAATTTTGAGTGGTTGTATGCCAGGTTTGGGATCGCGATTACGCATCGCGCCTTCATCAGAGCTAAAGTATACTGCCTATTTCAGGATCGCAAAAAGTGACAAAAGTGTCGCAAGGTTCGCCGCGCTCACGCTTTTTGGGTCACGAGTCGAAGCGCAGCGCTCGAACGAAAGCCGCGAGGAAGAGAAGCGAAGGGAAGGGGAGCCATTCCCGCTTTCGACGCCAAGAGCCGACGACTCCGCTCGCACACGCCCACCAGACAGACGACCGCACCGCAGCAGCAGCAATGAGCGAGTGGTGGGCAGCGATCGGCAAGCCCTTCGCCGACGTACGTCCGCTGTGCGCCCGTGGAATGCCTGTGCCTGTGCGGCGGTGGTTTCGCCTGCACGAACGGATGGATGGAGACTGACGAGGCCCTCTTTCTCTCTCTCTTTCTGTGTGTGTGAATGCAGGCGCTTGTGTCGCTCGATGCGGCCAAGATCAGCGAGGCGTTCGCGAACGCGCCGCACACGTACTACGAGTAAGTTGCCCGTGCAAACCGTCCATGCGTTGCGCGTCTTTTTTGCCGTCGCGGTGGCCCATTTTTCGCTGATGATCTCTGTGTATGTGTGTGCGACTTTGCAGATACATCCGCGCGATCTACGAGCGTAGCCCGGAGCACGTGATCATCGAGACGTTCCTGATCGTGTTCGTGATCTACATCGCGTTCGTGAAGAAGGACAAGCCGAAGCACAAGGGCGTGAAGCTGAGCGCGAAGGAGATCGACGACCTCGTGGCCGAGTGGACGCCCGAGCCGATCGTGCCGCCGGCCGCACCAGGCCAAAGCACCAAGGCCAAGCCGATCGGCATCGTCGAGTCGCACCCGGACACGCACATCAAGCTGCAGGGCATCGACCGCCCGCTGCTTAACCTCGCGACATTCGACTTCTTGGGTCTCGGCAGCCGCCAGGAGCTCAAGGACACGGCCGTGAAGGCGCTGACCAAGTACGGCTGCGGCTCGTGTGGCCCGCGCGGCTTCTACGGCACGATCGACACGCACGAGATCCTGGAGAAGGACATCTCGAAGATGATCGGCACGCCGGACGCGCTCACGTTCTCGGACACGGAGGCGACGTCGTCGACCGTGCTGCCGGCGTTCGCCAAGCGCGGCGACCTCATCGTCGTGGACGAAGGCTGCAACGACTCGATCCTCGTCGGCGCCACGCTCGCGCGCTGCACGACGTTCTACTACAAGCACAACAACCTCGAGGACCTCGAGCGCGTGCTCAAGAGCGTGCGCGACGCGGACAAGAAGGCCGGCCGCGGCTCGGACTGCCAGCGCCGCTACGTGGTCACGGAGTCGCTCTTCCGCAACCACGGCGACATGATCGACCTGCCGAAGGTCGTCGCGCTGTGCGAGAAGTACTTCTTCCGCCTGTTCCTCGACGAGTCGTTCTCGTTCGGCGTGCTCGGCGCCACGGGCCGCGGCATCACGGAGCACTACGGTGTGAAGGTCTCGGACGTCGCGATTATCTGCGGCTCGCTCGCCGGTGCGACTGCGGGCGTCGGCGGCTTCAGCACGGGCTCGCAGGAGGTGGTGGACTACCAGCGCATTAACAGCGCCGGCTACGTGTTCTCGGCCTCGCCGCCGCCGTTCACGTCGGCGTGCACGTCGGAAGCGATCCGCATCATGCGCGACGAGCCGCAGCTGTTCGCCAAGCTCCGCGCGAACGCGAACCTGGCGTTCGACACGCTCTCGAGCACCACGAAGGGCGAGTTCCACGTCGCGAGCGCGCGCGAGTCGCCGATTCTGCACGTGCGCCTGCTCCCGAAGATGCTTGAGCGCGTGGGCAACGAGGCCGAGCAGCGTGCGATCGCGCGCGCGATCTGCGACCAGGTGATGACGAACCTGCAGAGCAAGGGCATCGCGGTCATCTCGCCACGCTACAAGAAGCACCAGAGCTTCGAGCCGCTGCCAAGCGTGCGCGTGTCGGTCTCTGCGATCCACGCGAAGAAGGACATCGAGAGCGCGTGCAAGACGATCGGCGCCGAGTGCGTCGCGGTCGCCAAGCAGCTGCTCTCGGCCCGCTCCAAGAGCAGAAACTAGAAGCCTTCCGTCGCTCTCAGTGAGCGAGCGAGTGAGTAGACACGGACGAGGCCGAGGGATCCGTTGGCGAAAGCGGAAGGAGCCAGAAACAATACAAACAATATGAAACAATTGCATGGACGATGAGCCCGATGGCGATCGTATCAAGTTGAAGCTGCTGAGAGCGAAGAGATGGACGCGAGATGTAGCCAAGTGGAAATCATTTCAATGGCTCATACACAGGTGGACAGGCTGAGCTCCCCAACTCAGATCCTGTTCAAGAAATGATTTGGTTGGTTTGTTCTGATGAGCTCGTTCGTGGCTCTCAATCCGCCTCAAGTTGCATGCGTACCAGGTGAAGGAGCTCAGTTGTTCACAGCCGCACTTGCGAGCAGTGCGCTCCCGCTCCTCATTCACATCGTCATGCTCAGATGTGATCGAGCTGCTAGTGAATCCAGCCAGAGCGCTGACTGAAGCGCGTGCCCAGCAGCTCTTGCGGATTGTGCGGTTTTGAGCCAGACCGCCGCGCGCTCAAAGTTCCAGACGCCAGACACCGGCCAGCAGACACCAGCACCGGCGTGGACACGAGCGAATGGCTTCACTCTGCCAGCAGCAGCGTGCTGAACTCCTTGAGAGAAAAGGGTATATCCAGTTCACACCTCGTTTCAACCAACCAGAGAGCTACGATCCAAATACCAGCCAATCAGATGCCCATTCCGGCTCGATTTTTGTTGTTCGCAGAAAGCTTGGCTCCGACGAGCTCGCTCCTGGATTCTCAAAGCCATGCAGACTCTACGTTCCCAATTGATCCGTCGATCCACCGTTCCACGACAGCCTCGCACTGCGAGCTTCCGTTGCGCCGACGAGTCTAGCGCCGAGCATGGTCGTCCACGCATGTTCCCAGCCAGGTCTGTCAACTGGAGACCGACTTCTCCTGCCCACTCCTCTACGTTTGCTCCAGGGCGTGTGAGCTTTTCGTTCTGTCGGTTGAGAAATCCACAGGCGCGCTGACCAGTTGGGGTCGGCAGATGCTCGTTGCCAATGGGTGAGCTCGAGGAGTCCGAGCCTGCGTCTGCTGGCCCTCTACTTCGCGCAAAGCAGGCAAGTACGCAGGTTTCTGTGGGTCCAATCCAGCGTCCGGTGATCCGGAGCGCCACCTGCGCGAGGCATCTGGGACTCGGTTGTGCTGAACGCGCTCGTTGTATGGGAGTGAGTATGCCACCCATCCGCTAACAGCTCACCATGTGCGTTTCGAGTGCTCTCTATGCACCTGAGCTCGCTGCAAATGGTGGCGCCGCAGCAGATTCGTCTGCGTGTGAGGGCTGCACAGGACTCCTCACTTGCGAATTTGCGCTCCCAGACCAGACCAGCCGCCCGAGTTCAGAACAGGAAAACCCGAAAGACAACGATGCAGAGATCCACGACGCTCGTGCTCCTGGCCGCCTCGGCGATCGCGCTCAGCGCGCTCCCGGCGACGACGATGGCGTTCCAGAAAGGCTCGCAGAACCGCGTGATGTGGGAGAACGACTGCGACTTCTACGGCAAGGACCTGCGCTCCGTGCGCGGCATCCCGGATGTCTGTGGCGACATGTGCGCCAACGACAACTCGTGCACGCACTGGACGTGGACCAACTACAATGGCGGCACGTGCTGGCTCAAGCGGAGCAGTTCGAACAGCAAGGTGGGCAAGTACGGCGCCGGCTGCGGGTACGTCATCGGCCGCTTCTCGCTCGCGGGCTCGAGCGTGGACCAGGTCGTCCCAGCTCCCGCTCAAACCCCGGCCCCAGTGAGCAACAACGGACTCAACGTCGTGGAGAACCAGGCGATGCTGAACAGCGTGAACGCGTACCGACAGCAGAACGGCCTGGGCAGTCTCCGCATCGATCAGCGCCTGAACGCCGCGTCCTCGGTGCACTCGCAGGACCAGGCGAACCGGTGCACGATGACCCATGACGGCGCGAGCGGCTCGAAGGCGTGGGACCGCATGGAGCAGCAGGGCTACTCGTGGGGTGTAGCAGCCGAGAACGTCGCTGCGGGACAGAACTCGGTCGAGCAGGTCATGACCTCGTGGTGGAACTCACCGGGTCACCGCGCCAACATCCTCAAGATCGACGTGAAGGACGTGGGCTTCGGTCGCGCCGTGAACAACGGTTGCGGAAACTACGCGATCTACTGGACGCAGGACTTTGGCAAGACGAAGTAAGGTGCGAAGAGGGAGCTCTCTCCAGTCTAGGCCTCTATTTGTGTGCGTGAGTGAGTGAGTCTGCCAGCGTGTGTCTTGGAGAGGTGGACAGTCGACGGAAGAAGTTGGCTGTCGTTTTCAGAGCACATCAGCAGCAGCAGTATAAGAATGGAAACAATACAAAAAATAGCGTGTCAGTGATGTTATAAGAGCACATACATCTTATAATCTTGCACGCACAATAAGAGGCGCGCTCGCTGCGACTTTCGAGCCCGCGTCTCGACGCTCTTCATCAAGCAGAGCTCTCGTGTGGAGGTCGCTCAGTGTCGACGGAAGCTGTGCAGCATGAACGAGTGATTGCCTTCCTTTGCGTATCCACACTTCCGTTCGTCCACGCCTGAAGGCGTTCGTTTCTTGAACGAAGGTGATGGAGGGAGCACCATTGCGACCGCTCTTGCCGTTAATCCTTGAGCGCCGCTTTCTGCCAAATACTAAGATCCCACCGAAGTGTGTACATGCGTGGATATTGCGCGACCTCGCCAGAGCCAGCAATAATCGCCCTCGAACTGCTGTCTGTCTGGCTGCAGGTAGCTCAGGACTATCACATAAACCGAGATGGTCGCCTGGGACTTCGTGGACAGATAGACCGGTAACCGAAATCTCGCAGCCGCCAGGAGCCCCATCGAAAGCCGAACCAAGAACCCCAGCGCTCACGCCTCGCAGCGCCACCGTGACGAGAGCGATCGATCCTGAGGGAGCAGAGCGCCATCCGGAGCGCGAACCGACGCTACTCACGGTTGCACACCCTGGGTTTCTTTGAGGCGGCACCCAATCACAGCTTTGCCGCGACGCGAGGCGCGCATAGAACGCAGCGGCGTGTTGTTGCATTGCCACCAAAATGCATTGCCTCTACATGAATCCTACCTGCAACGCTAGTGCTACTAAACGCTTCGAGCGATGTTGCCGTGGACAAACAGTAACGTGTCCTGTTTTGGCTCTGAAACGCGGACAAAAGAGCGCCAGAATTCGGGTGCAGCAGTCTCGATCGTGGTGTTGTTGCCAGAGTCCCTTCGGAGCCCTCTCGAGCTTGCCCATCACAAATGAGACTGCCATTTTACAGACCTCTTGCAGATGCATCAAGCCTTCTTAGAGCTGATGCTGATACCAATGATTGAAAAAGATCTTCTTTATCTACGCAAAAAGCGCACTACGCAGCATCAAAGGCCGTGTCCGAACTTGCAGAATCGGCCATGTCCGGCGCCGGTGTCTGAATACAAATGCCACTATGAGGTGGAGCCCTCGCTCGCTCGTGTGCTCGCTCTCCATGGCGCCGCGATCGCCCTGTTGACGGCTCCGATTGATTTGCTCCAGCATCGCTACGCGGTCAGACAGCGCGTCTACGAGACTCAGTCCCCAATCTGCGGCGCTGCTGGGACGACCGAGCATCAACTTGCTACCCAATCCATCAACCTACCAGCATGCTGCCTTCCAGCGCGCTCCTGCTGTCCGCAGCGGCGGCGGTCGTCGCGTCCGCGTCCGCGTACCAGATCGGCTCGGGCAACACCGTGATGTGGGACAACAACTGCGACTTCTACGGCCAGGACCGGTACTCGGTGCGCGCCGGCGGCGAGGCGTGCGGCGACCTGTGCGTGAGGGACGGCGGCTGCACGCACTGGACGTGGACCAACTACAACGGCGGCACGTGCTGGCTCAAGAACGGCGCGACGCCGGGCGTCAACTGGCTCAACAACGGTGCCTGCGGCTACGTCATTGGTCGCGCGGCCGACGCGAGCGCGAACAGCCAGAACCAGGGAGCGGCCGCGTCCAACAACGGGCTGAGCACCGCCGAGTCGAACGAGATGCTGAGCCGCATCAACGAGTACCGCCGCCAGAACAATCTCGCTCCGCTGACGATCAGCTCGCGCCTCGTGGCCGCAGCGCTCGCGCACTCGCAGGAGCAGGCGCGCGTGTGCACGATCGGCCACACGAGCCCCGACGGCACCGCATTTTCGCAGCGCATCACCAACATGGGCTACGCCTGGGCTGCCGTGGCCGAGAACGTCGCGGGCGGACAGACGAGCGTGGACCAGGTGATGACTGCATGGTGGAACTCGCCCAGCCACAGGGCGAACATCCTCGACCAGGGTGTGACCGAGGTAGGCTTCGCCAAGGTTGTGAACACTGGCTGCAGCACCTACGCAACGTACTGGACGCAGGACTTCGGCAAGCCCGCATAAGCCGGTCGAGAGCGCTCTTCGTGGAGCGAGCGACCGCAGTGCTTCATGGAAAAGTGGCCAGCGAACTGGGTCCAGTTGCCATCACCGCCTCTGCGGGGGCGGACGGACGGATCGAGGAAATGGCGCCTTGCGATCGCGAGCAACGGCCGGTCTTTCCTCCTCGTCGCTTGATACTGTAGCAGCACTGTCCGCAGTCGTAGAGAAGCTTTCGGCTGCTGGTGTAATACATGACTGTGTGCGTACAGTACAGTACGCGTGTATCTGGAGATCCTGAGCATGGAGACGAATGCCTTTGCTCATAAAGCGCCAGAGTGGCCGGACAATACGAGAACGAAGTGATCGGAGAATTGCTCGATGCAAGAAATGATTGAAGCCGCGCTTGATGCCGCCGCGCCAGGTGGTTTCCTGGCACACACGACGACGTGGTGCTGGTTTATCATTTCGCTCTGTCTGCTGCAAATCGTATCCCATAGGGAGCCTCGCAAGCCGTGCGCCATGGGCATGAACGCCGACGCCTTTGCACCTGATGATGACTCGACTCGGATTCGACTGGTAGCAATAGCGATCTGACACGCGAGCTTCTCCAGTCCCAGCCGGCGTCAAGCATCGCCGAGCATCGCATCCAGCCAAGGGAGAAGCACGACGCAAATGCGGGGGTCGTGTCCGCCTTCCGCCTCTGCTCACGGCAGCCACGCAGCGCTCCATCAAGGAAGCCAAAGACAGTCGGCTGGCTCGCCGCCGCAGCATCGAGCTGCTAGAATGTATCCTCTCGCCAGCGTCACGCGCCTCGCTCAGTCCATCAGCTAGGCAGCCAGCCAGCTGGACGAGGCTTCCGCCACGATCCCGCCAGCGGCTCTCTGTTGGCTGTGTGGGGCTCCTGTCGGCTTCTGTCCATTGCGTAGAAGCGGTCTGGTGCGGTGCTCCGAAGCCGGTTTGCTCGCTGTGGGCTATGGGTGCTGGTGGCGTGGCTTGCCTCTACGATCCCAAACTGACTGTCTTGTGCTCGCTGTCTGAAATGATTCCAACCGCGCGCCTCAACCTGGTAACCGTTTTCTGACTCCTGTAGCTATGCATGCTCGTGGAAACTAGTCGGTTCGCGGGAGTTCCGACCGACCGAGCGCACCTTTCACTCGCGCTCAGTATGCTGTCAGTAGAGTCGTCGCCTCCCCAATCCGTTCGGGTCTACAAAAAGCCTTTACCTGACAGCGCCAGCTGGCACCACCAGCTGGTGAAGCGCACTGTTCCGGCTGGAAACGGCAGTTGACTCGCGCTCACTATGCCGGCGCGGTCACAAGCTCCCGAAAACCCTGAGGTGGCGACCAGCAGGTCGGATCACATGGACTGCCAGGCTGTCGTTCGTTCGCTCGCTCGCTCGTGGCGCTCGTCCGGACCCTGGAGCTCTCGGAGCGCTTGGCGATAGAAGCGCTTGATGGCGCATGAGGAGCGCAGTCGGCTCTCTCACTTTGCCATTTGCCTCGTCTTGAGCACCAGCACCACTCCACTCCGAGCACCTCCTCTCCATTCAGCCCAGCCTCCTCCAGCATCATGCAGACCTCCACGGCGCTCCTCGTGCTCTCAGCGCTCGCGGCCACGGCCGTGCAGACCTCGTCTGCGTTCCAGCTCGGCTCCGGCAACCGCGTGATGTGGGAGAACGACTGCGACTTCTACGGCAGCGACATCTACTCGGTGCAGGGCATCCCGGACATCTGCGGTGACGTGTGCGCGAACGATGGCGCGTGCTCGCACTGGAGCTGGAGCAACCACAACGGCGGCACGTGCTGGCTCAAGAGCGGCACGGGCACCGCCAAGGTGCAGACGTGGGGTGTCGGCTGCGGCTACGTCGTCGGCCGCTTCGGCGACAGCACGCCGAACCAGCAGGACCCTGGCCAGGGCGCCTCGAACGGCATGGACTCGGGCGAGATCAAGCTGATGATCGACCGCCTGAACAGCTACCGCGCCTCGCAGGGCTTGTCGGCGCTCAACCTCGACACGCGGCTCCACACCGCCGCGATGTCGCACTCGCAGGACCAGGCGAACAACTGCGATATGTCGCACACCGGCTCGGACGGCACGCAGGCGTGGGACCGCATGGCGGCGTCCGGTTACGCCTGGGGTGCTGCGGCCGAGAACGTGGCTGCGGGTCAGACGAGCGTGGACCAGGTGATGACCTCGTGGTGGAACTCGCCGGGCCACAAGGCGAACATCCTCAACCCGGACGTGAAGGACGTGGGCTTCGCCAAGGCTGTCAACAACGGCTGCAGCAACTACGCGATCTACTGGACGCAGGACTTCGGCAAGCCCCAGTAAGCAGCACGCTCTCAGCCCCTCTCTCTATGTAACCAAGAACCAAGCGTCCGAGTCGTGTCGTCCGTGGAGTAGCCCGTAGTAAGTATTATTGTCCTAGTATGTGAGTCAAGCGTCCCAGTGTTTGTCATATGAGGCGAAGCAGCACAAGGAGGGGATGCTGGTACGATCGAAGTGCCGAGCGCGAGTCCCCTTCAGTGGCGTTCGCAGCAGTCATGGTAGAATAAGCAAACAGCAAGAGCAATGTCAGCAGCTATTCTGTGAACACCAACCAACCATTCGCGTCGTCTTCACATGATCTCTCTTCAAAAACGTGACCAAACGGATGCAGTGAGAATGAGCAGCCAGTCGCTCTGCGAACCAGCCATCATGACGCGATCGCCTCAGACGTTGTGCGCGCCGGTGGAGCCGTAGTCCGATGCCGCCGCCGGGTAGTGCTCCGTGTGCACGTAGCGGTACGTGGAGAACTTCTCGCAGCAGAAGTAGCGCGTGGCGCGGCGCGAGAGGCTCGCTACGCCGTGCATGAGCGTCACGCCGACGAAGAGGAAGACGACCGAGAGGAAGGCGAACATGACGAAGCCGAAGACGCCGCTGAAGCCCTCGGGGAGCTCGCCGTTCGAGAGCGCGTCCAGCGGGAACGAGACCGAGAACGAGAGCGTGATCGCGCTCAGCAGTGACAGCAGGAACTTGACCGTCGCGAAGTAGAGCGCCGCGAGCAGTGCCAGCGGCGAGAACGACGAGAGCTTGGGCGACAGGCGCTCGCCCGAGATGCCCAGCACCGCCGCGCGCCGCGGGATGCTCACGTACACGTGCTCCTCCGGCGGCGAGATGAAGTTGTAGAGCCCCACGTCGAGCTCCGCGAGGAAGCCGACGAGGTGGAGCAGCACGCGGAACGTGAGCACGCCGAGGCAGCAGAGCGGCAGCAGCCCGATCGAGAGCGCCGTGCCGACGACGACCGTGACGAAGCCGATGACGCCCAGGCTCGAGTTGAGCGCGTGGAAGACCAGCAGCTTGAGCGTCTTGCGCAGGTAGCTCTGCTCGTGCGCACTCGCGGACGCCGAAGGGCCGATGTACGCCACGTTCGCGTCCGAAGAGAACACTGGTCGCGCGAGCGGCACGCTCTCCTGGTGGTACTGCTGCGGCTCGTACGCAGGCGCCGGCGGCGCGCTGGGCTCTGCGAGCGACGGGTAGAGCGCGTCCGTCGGCTTCTCTCCGGGCTTCATAGCTGCTGCTGCGTGTGTGCGTGTGCTGCTGCTGGCGGGCGGGTGAATGGGCGAGTGAGGTGGCGGGCGAGAACGAGAGAAATCAGCGAGCAGCCGACTGCTTGGTCCAGCTTTGCTTTGACATCCAATGCCCATCACAGATAGACCTGTTTTTTGTATAGATGCAGAGCGTGTGTGGGAGGAAGGTTTCGCTCTCTTTTTTGGACAGATAGGATCGGGAATGATGGTAGCGCCATCGTTCTCAGCCTTCCTAAAACGCATCTCACTCGTACCGAGTACGTATACAAACTGTGAGCTCGATTATGCTTTCTATCCAGCATTCACGATGTAAAGAGGTAATACGCGTTATGAGAGTCCGTTCTAGAATACTATGAACCCAAACTCCTCCATCTCGCTCGCAGCTGAGCTGTCGATGCGCTCGCACTCAATCCATTCCTCTTAAGCTCAAGCTCGTCACCACCCAGAACACGACAACAACTTCAAAACCGGATCTGCCATTGTGTGTACGTCAATGCATCCATCGCGTGAGCGGCGCGCTCCCCGCCAGCAGCTCACTGCGCTCAGTACGTCCCGTAGCTCGCGTTCATCGGCGCCTGCTGCACCGGCTGTGCGTACTGCACCGTGTTGACGTAGCGGTACGTGGAGAACTTCTCGCAGCAGAAGAAGCGCGTGGACGCGCGCGAGACCTTGGCCACGAGGTGCATGAGCGCGATGCTGATCACGAACACGCAGAGCCACACGAGCGCGAACTCGAGCACGTTCTCGCGCGGGTCGATCGGGCGGCTGCCAAGCTGGATCCGGTAGTTGTCGCTGTCACTGACAGTCAGCGCCGATGTCAAAACCGCCAGCATCGCTACGTGGACCGACACGGCCACTAGGCTCAGGATCCCGACCGCGAACTTGATCGTGCTGAAGTACAGCGTCGCGGTGATGGCGAGCGGCGAGAACGAGAAGAGCTTGGGCGACAGCCGCTCACCCGCGACGCCGAGGAACCGCACCTCCTGTGGGATGTCCACGTACACGTGCTCGCTGGGCGGACTGATGTAGTTGTAGAGCTTCACGTCGAGCTTCGCGAGCTTGCCGACGATGTAGATCACGCCGCGGAAGATCACGATGCCGAAGCAGCAGAGCGGGAGCAGACCGATGGAGAGGTGGACACCGCTGATGATTAGCATGAAGCCGATGATGCCCAGGACCGCGTTGAGGAAGTGGAACACCACGAGCTTGAGCGTCGTGCCGATGCAGCCGTGGCCGCGGTAGTCGCCGCTATGGCGAGGCGGCATGTACTGCAGCGGCTGGTACACTGGCGGTGTCGGCTGCGTCGGGTATCGGTACTGCGCGTTGTGTTGCTGCGGAGCGCCAGCATTGTTGCTGCTGTTGTAGTACACTGGCAGCGCTTGCGCTTGCGCTTGGGGAGCGTTGCTGCCGCGGCCGAACAACGGGGCGGACGGCTGCTGCTGCTGCTGGCTCGGGAACGACGGGTAGTTGACGTGGTCGTAGCCGCTCGGCTGCTTCTCGACGTCGTTGTAGCTGTCGCGGCCGTAGTTCTGGCCGCTGTTGCCCGCGGAGCTCTGCTGGCTCGGGTACATGGCGCTCGGCGTGGCGGTTGGAGAAGTGCGTCGTGCGGTGCGAGCTGCGGCGACCAGAGCTGGAGCTGGAGTGGGAAATGGAGACCTGCCACTCGTTTCTCTCTCAAAACACACACACAAAAAAAAGAAGATGGACCTGTTCGGATCGGAGTGATGGTTAGCAAGCATTCTGCTGCAGGAATGATGGTGATGCATCATGCAGAGAACAGCCACTTCTCGGGCGAGAACAGGCGTGAGCGTCCAACTCGAGCTGGCGCGCTTTTCGCTCGACAAGTTCTCCTCTTGAGGCATCGAGTTCTCGTGCGGCATGACCTTAGTACCACGTTCATGTACATGAGCACTTCCACGTTCTTCATTTCCCTTTTACGTTGACTGACACGCATGAAAGCAACGAGCGATGTCCTCCTTTTACCTACCACGACACGGCGGTGGATTTGATCGTCTGCACGAGCTGCGCCGGC
>JAADWH010000429.1:0-23005 GCA_023335995.1 Globisporangium nagaii
ACAACAGGGAAGTCGGGATCACTAGCGATCTCTCTCCTGTAGAATTGCATATTCAGTATACGTAGTATAGGACAATAGTACGGCCATTAGAGATCTCTAGAAGTATCTCAATGTACCTCACCTTCTCACCTCACCTCACCTATCGCCAGCGCTAACGCGAGCGACGTCTTCGCACAAGGCGATGATATGTACTTCTGGAAGCGCAGAAGAGAGGCATGCATCCTGCACAAGACTTTGGCTCTGCTCGAAGTGACCTCGGACTCGAGCCTCGTGTGTCGTCCATCATCCCGTGCGAGTGATCTGCGACCAAAATCAAAAGCACAGCGAGATTCTGAGGCGACGCGTTCGGCGCCAAATATCCTACAATGCTTACCTGGACGGACACACTCTTAGTGTGGATCACCATCCAGTATCTCTCAATCTCGGACGCTGAGTGCTTGGACGCCTCGCATGCTGAGATCCGTAGGCTTCGTTCGTGCAGCTCGCAGTCCTCCATCAGCTCGAGCACACTCTGGAATTAAAGAGCGAGTGAACAGACAGATCGTTCGCTCGCCTCTAACGCCGAGGACGCATGTTTGACAGAGCACCAAAATGAATCTTACCGTCCTGACTCGCTGGTGAGATCTCGTAGCCAAAACTGCGAGCCTTCGAGACGGCAACATCGACGCGAATCAGCGCGCTCGTGTCCGTCTTCCCAGCCACTCCACGCGATCCGCTGACTGCTCCACTGATAGCGCTAGAGCCTGTGTCAGGGGACGGCGCATCACGAGCTCACAACGACTAGCAACTCACATCCACAAAGACTCAGAGCACCACCGGACGCCAGACTGCGCTCGCAGTGAGAAGCTCGCTGGTGTGTGCAGCTCCACGCACCTGTGCGCCATCTCGCCAGCAGCACCATGCCCTGTGTGGACGCCTCGAAATTTTCGACTCGATCGTCATCACTGAGCTGCTAGACTGGATGACATGCTGCCAGCCGCAACGCTGTCTTGCTCTCCAGCGGCAGATTCCTGTGCACAAACTCGTTCGTGGATGTGGCAATCTCCCCACACGCTCTCAGCTGGCAGGCAACTGCTGCGATCTGCTGGTCCCCTCAGGCTCAAGCAAGCGATTGCACGTACGGTAGCAAGTCGAAGCACCTGCTGACAGACAGAGAGACGCTGCAGGTGGATGGTGCGCGCGTGTGGGCTCGTCATTCCTTTTCCGCTCGTCGTACTGGCTCGCAGCGGTTTGCATGGCCAGGACGTTGGGACATTCGACGAGCTCCTGTCCGATTATTTGTCATGATCTGATCCGCACGAGTTCAAGACGCTCGTCAGCTTCAAAGAGAAAGCCGGTGCCCGTCCGATGCCAGTGAAAGCCACGTGTTTGCGACCTGTATGACACGCGTGTGCGCTCAGAGTAGCCGAGGCGTGTCCTGAGATGTGAGGAAGGGCTGTCGCGTGGCGTCTGTCGAGGAGACTGTGGAATCTTCTGCGCAAGAGCTGGAGGAAAGCTGGGTTTCTGGCACACGTTGGACAACGCTCAAGACACTGGAAGCGTGTTGTCGCGCGCACAGTCGACTTCGCGCACACGCAGCCAGTCGCCGCCACACACGATACTGGCGGCTGTTGTCGCTCCTGGACTTCTCTGCGAACCAACCATCGGCGCGACATCACGATCGGTGGCTCTCAGCGCTCGTGTGCAGATAGCCCAGTCCAGGTAGCTCAAACGGATCACAATTTGACAGGTTCCAATGGGCTCTACTTCTCCACGCCACACCTGGCAGCGAAGGCGATGTTGTCTGTCAACATGATTCACTGCTGGCAGCCCTAATCTTCCCTCTAAGTGCCGAGGTGGAGATGCACTCTCAATGCTAGCGCTCCAGCTGATGTTGCTCGAGTCGTGATTGAGAAGGGATGAAGAGAGAGCATACGAAAACCAAGTGAAAAGCGATCCAACTGAGCAAAAACCGGTACGAGCGTCCTCGACAAACTCGACACAATCCTCTTTTACGACACGGATTGACAATAGCTTGACGACATTCAAGACCACGCTGAGATATTCGATATTTACATCAACCTCCAACGGATTTGCATATTCGACATTCTTGCCGATCAAAAGATGACGAAGGAAAAAGGTCGCTTCACTTCACCCGCAAGACAACTGATCCGCATCCTTCACACGCAACACAACGCCTGCTGCACCGCCCTTCGAGTTGCGGCTGCGAGCACCGTGGCTGTCTGCGGACACCGCAGCGGCTCACTGCGCCGTTCCAATTCTTCAGTGTGTGTGGTAGAATGTGTCGTCCGAGCCTGAAAAAAGGACGCAAACAAATCTCCAAGCTCCTTCCTGCTGCTGCACACTCATCCTGGCTGCTTGCTCTCCAGAGAGCTCGCAAAGCGACGACAGCCAGGATCACGAGCGGAGCGAATGATGAGGAAAGGCACCTCCTGTCAGTCATCCGTTGCCACCGTGATGGATTAGTCGAATGAGTGTCCTTCTCCGTCATTCCCGACACTTCTCGTCCAAATGAGGCAGAGTCTCGGAGAGAGAGAGAGAGAGCACTGCGTACAGCGATGCATCTGCGGCTCGACAGATTTCTCCACGCAAGTCTGCATGGCGGAGTCCGTTCTCTACGTCTTTCTCTATGACAAAACCATCAGCCTGGATCTCTCTCTCTCTCTCTCTCTCTCTCTCTCTCTCTCTTGATGACAGGCTGCAACATGTGACAGTGCCAGCTGCAAAGAGCACCTGACATATCAGGGTCGCTGGCTCATGCGGACGTCGATCGTTTCCTTAAAAGTCCTCTCAAAAGAAAACTCTTCAAAGCGAGAAAGAAAGCATGTGGCTCTCCCCGAGAGAACAAGAGAACAAGAGAGAGAGAGAGAGAGCTCCGTCCATCCATGGATCCTCTTCGCCTCCAGTGCGTTTGGCACGCGCTGTCGGCGATGGGATGAGTGGCGGCGGCTCTGCTCTCGTTCCAGCACCAGATGGCGCAAACACCTCTGGGCGAGCTGAGACCAGGGACGCGACCTGCACTCCAGCCTCGCCGGAATGACTGTAGATCATCTCATCAGGCAACAGCATGCTCTTGTCGCAACAAAACAGCGAGGAGGAGAGGGGGATCGGCGCGCCGCCTTCAAGAATCTCTGCTGCTTGCCCGCGTGCGGATGTGTGTGTCGGCGCTCGGGCTGGCCATTCGCGCCATTGGATGAGTGTTGCGTGTGTTTCTGGACCTCGCGAAGTGTCAGAATCTCGCGCTGCAAAAGCTCCTGGCTGTGACGCGCGGCTTTTGGGACCGAAAGCAACATCGAGCCGGATGACACCACGACACATATTCGCAGCAGTCTGCACGCTCGTGGTGTCGCGCGCAACGCTGGATATGACACGATACAACACTTGCTTGCTCTGCCAAGGAAACACACTGAACAAGTGTGCGAGCTTCGTTCGCTCTCTCAATAATAATATTACGTTGTGCTATCACCTTAATACCCTCTTAAACCGCCAGCATCCCGCTTGTACTACTGCCCATGGCGTTGACCATGTGCTCGAGGCGCTGCTTGAACAGCAGCGACCGCGGCATGCGCATCACGAGCTCACCGCCGATGCGCTCCTGGTGGATCACCGGCGCGCTCTCGACCTCGGTCGCGATGATCTGCACGGCCGGAAAGCGCGTCTGCACCACTTCCGCCACCTCGCGGGTCACGAACACCGCGACGACCGTGATCTTGTTCTCCAGCGCGCCGTTGCGCAGCAGGCTCTCGATCACGAACGTCACCATGGGTGGCGACGTGACCGCAACGTCCAGCAGCAGTACGTTGTGGTTGTAAAGCGCGGACGAGAGCTGCGCGTCCAGCAGCTTGATCTTCACGTCCTGGTGCCACTGCGAGCGCTCGAACTGCACGTACCCGCGAGGGCAGTGCGGCTCGACCGAGTGGAAGACGTCCAGCAGCGCGTGCTGGTTCGCCTGCTCCATCGTGATCGCCACGAGTGGGCTCGGACTCAGGCGGCCCTGCGCGCCGGAGATCGCCGCCTGCAGCGTCGGGATCATCACGAGGGACTCCTCGATGAGCAGCAGCATGATCTGGTTCGAGCACCGACGGAACTCGGCCGGCGTGATGTCGGGCTTGTCCAGGATCGACAGCAGCACGGCTGCGGCGCGCGAGTTGACGCGATGCACGCGGCCGCTGGCGTCAAAGAACTGGTTGTTGCTGCCGCCGTGGACGCGGCTGTGGCTCGGCTGCACCGCAGCGCCGGTCTGCGTGAACGGCGAGTAGATCGCCTTGACGCACGTGATGAGCTTCTCGGTCGCCTTGTTCGCGATGCCCCCGCCGCCACCGAGGGGGGTGGAGCTGCTCGACGGCAAGTTCCGCGGCTTCTTCGGGTGCTTCGTGAACGGGTTCTGGTTCACGCGCGAGAGCACTTCATCACGGTGCTTGAACAGGTTGCAGATCGACGAGCGGCTCACCTGGTACTCCTTGGCGAGCACGGACTGCTTCTCGCCCTTGTCCAGGCGCGCCAGGATCGCTCGTCGGTCCATCTCGCGCAGGTATCTGGACTTCTTGCCGGCAGCCGCAGATGTAGAAGCCGCAGAGGCAGCCGCAGAGCTCTTGCTCGTCGGCGAGATGCCCATCTTCTGCTGCTGGTCGCTGGAGCTGGAGCTGGAGTGTGTCTGGCGTGGCAGGATCATCATCGCCTCGTCGTCCGAGGACACCGGGTCGCAGCCGCACGAGCACGGCGGCGGCTTGGGCTTGCTCATCTGCTGCTGCTGTGGCTGCTGCTGGTAGGATGTCGGCGAGGACGTGGCCGAGCCGTTCGCGTCCCGAGTGTAGAACGTTTGTCGGCGGATCGGGAACGGGGCGTCGTTGGCCGAGTCCACGGACGACGTCGCCGACGCCGGGCTCCAGTTCTGCTGGCCGGACGGCGACGCTGGCGGGTAGTACGGCGCTCCCTTTCGCTGCTGATAGGATGCAGGCGACGTGGCGAACTGGGTCTGCTGCTGCTGCTGGGACGGAGCGTACTCGAATGGCGCGCGCGGCTGCATGAGCACCGAGAGCGACGGGAGCTTGGTCGTCGCGGGTCTCCTCTGCTGCTGCTGATACCGCTCAGCTGGGTCGTACTGGAACATCACGACGTCGTCGTCGCTGGCCGAGAGCAGATCCTGGATCCCTGTCATGGCTGTGCTGCGCTGTCTATTTAGTGATACGGAGAGGGGAGACTTGTGAGCTGGCGAAGGCGAATTCGAGACTGAGAGGGTCGACCGAAGCGTGCGGGAATATGATATCTCAAAAACGTTGGATGGACGACGGAGAGCAAATTGAGCAAACACCAATCCTCCGTGGCGAGAAGCGTGTGGCGCGTACGTGGTGTGCGGCGTGTTGAGTGTTGAGTGTGCTTTGCTGAGTGTTTGTGTCTCGCGATTGAACCTGTGTCCGTTGTCTTCGTCTGCTGTTGGCTGGTGACTGCGCCAGCTGGGCTGGGATTTATGCGTCCGCGAGCGGCTTGGGCGACTTGGAAGACGCGGGAGGGCTGCCTGAGGGTGAAGATGAATAGAAAGAGCTGCTCGTTTCGTGACATTCGGGTCTCATCATCGGAAATCGCTCGACGCGGCTCGTCTTTGTCGAGAAAGCCGGCGCGGCGAGGTGGTCCTGCTCAACTGACCCATTTGACCCGTTTTAGGTTTTCTCTAAAAGAGGACAAACCCGCGCACGTGCCCTAGCTAAGTACAGCAGCAAACGACACTGTGGAGAAAAGTGACGTCGAGTCTGGATGCGGATGTCTATCGAGATCCAGGTCTCGACGTGTGTGCGTCGAGCCGAAACTCGTACGGTGGAGGTCGATTGAGCCTCTTCGGCAGATTCCTATAGAGTTGCTGCCGAGGTGGGCGAAACGGGGCAAACTGCGTGGGACAAACGAATCTGGATGTACACCTGGAATGGCGGTAACACCTGGAATACCCAGTGTGCAAATGGTTTTTTGGCTTTTGACGTGGATAGAAAACCTGAAAGCGATCGCTGCGGGTGCTTGCGCGCTTGACCGTGTGCTTGAGGGTGCACTAGGTAATGTAGGTGCTGCAGTGGCTACCGCCGCCGCGAGCGGTTAATCTCGTGTTGCCTGGTCGGCGAAACAGCAGGAATAAGGTGCAGTGGATGGCGACTGTCGTCTGAGGTAGCTCTGTGTCCGCTGTTGGCGGTTGATTGGTGGAAATGGGGTGGAAATGGCTCGGCAGAGGATGGGCGGACATCCTCCTAATGGCGCTGCGCATCCCGGTTAATTCATACATTCCTGCAGTGGGAGCTCAGATTGATGGTCACTCGGACTCATCTTGACCACATTTCGCCGCAAGGAAGAAGAGAGGAAGAAGTTCGATGGGTTATGCGAGCGAGCGAGCGAGTGAGGGACGACGGCGACTCCAACACCGCAAACGCTCTCTCTTTCTCTATCGTAATGTTGGTGGAGAGAAGCCAGGTTGCGAAATGACGCGAGAGTAAGGCTGGAGTGTGGAGTGCGTGGAGTGCGTGGGTCATTCCTGGCTCACGGACAAAGAGAGCGAGAGCGAGTCGCACTTAGCAGGATGTCCGTGATTAGTCTGTGAGCTCACCGCTCCTCCGTCTGATCTGCACGACATGTGCAACCTCGCTCAGGCGAAAGGCTGGCGCGTTCGGGAGCTCGATCGCAAGCGCCAGCGCGATGCCAGCCTGAGAGACAAGAGGGCAAAGAGCGCTGCAGCAGGAATGGTGGGAACGGGCTCGGCCTGCTGCGCTGTTGCCCTACATGTTTGCTGTCGCCGCCGTATGCATGTGGCTCGCGTGGCCAGAGCACGTGCCTCACAAGATTCTGCGCAGTGATGCCTCATCAACGTCACCGAGCGTGTGGGGGAGGCCGTCTGCCTTGTCTCATCGCGTCTCTTGCTGAGCACCAGAGACTTGTGAGTGAGTGGGTGAGCGAGTGGACTTGCTGGGCTTGACAGTGCTGAGCATGTTGCCTGGGAGAGAGATTCGCTGTTGGTTAGAGGAGGCATTTCGCTGCGCTGCCGCCGTCCAATCCGCGTGATTAGATGCGCGTGCGTCTTTGTGGCTTTGTGCGTGTGCGACATTATGCGCAAGGCGCAGACAGACAGCGTGCAAGCTCCAGCCAGCCACAAGAGACAGACAAGCGAGCACACCAGCTTGCGACCATAGACGCGGACAAAAAGAGACAAGGCAAAAGAGAGCCACCGCCGCCGCTCAACAAGATCGCCTGACGCTGCGGACACGTGCGTCAGTCCGGAGCGGATGAAGACCGGAACGCCAGCGAGCTCTCTGTCGCTTGAAGTTGCGGCGAGAGTCTCCGAGTCCTCGCGGTGTGCGCTGCTGCTCGCCAGTCGTTTTCTGCTTTGGGAGCATGTGACGCGCGCTCGATCTGCGATCTTTGCCGCGCGCCTGCTTTGCTTCAGAAAAAATGATGGATGGACGGTAGAGAAACAGCACGCGCAAGGCTGAAGCGGGGGCGGCCGACCGACAGACCGACAGACGGACTTGACTGACTGATAGGCACGCGCTCCTTTGCGCTGTCGCCGACGACTTTTGTCTCAAGAGAGCGCGCGCGCAACTCTTGCATGTTTGAATCTCAGAGACTCGTGAATGCGATTTGATCGCGTCGGGGACAAAGAGCTGAAGACCAACCGGCCGTGGCGCGGAGAGAGCCAGCGGCTCCGCAGCCCTGGTTGCCAGTCGTTTGGCGGTCAAGGCTGCTGCACTCCGAGATTCTGAAGTCCTGAAGCTGAACCAGCAAGATATTCAGAAATGGTCCATGTCCTGGATGGCTCATTTGGGTCATTGCGGATAACCTGCGAGGCTCCGAGAGTCGAATCTTGAAGCGCGAGCGAGTTGCTGTGCTGTGTGTTGTGTGTTGTGTGCTCTGCCTCACGCAGTTGCATTGCAAGCAGCGGCGCATCTTCCATCTCGAGAGAGAGATGTGTGGTTGGGCTTGTTAGGTCATGCTGCGAAGCGGTGAGTGGGACGCGCTCGTTTACAGTTTTTCGACTTTTCGCTGCGGCTGGTGTTACCCAATAAGGGTTTTGATAAATCGAGCAGAGTCATCTGAGGAGCCAGCTATCGAGCGGAAAGCACTTCGATTGGGCACTTTCGACTTCCGAGCATCAAGTGCCCTCACTTGCAGCACATTACTCAAACGACGCCCACTTTGGCGCATCAGCTGGCGACCCGCACAAGAGACCGAGCGACTGGGTTTTCTTGTTTTCTTGTTCGCTCTCTGATCTCCTTCGCTCTCTCGGATTCGTGTTTGGATGAGTGTTTCGAGAACCGCGCCTTCAGCTTTTGTGTGTGTCTGTGTTTCCCTGTAGCTTGTTGCAACATGAGGACGCGAGGAGATCTTTCCGATCGGCTCGTCTCGCTTTTCTTGGTTGTGAGCTTGGCTTCAGCCTGTGAGGTCATGAGCAGGTGCAGGCACAGCTGGGAGACTTGTCGCGGCATCTTGCTCTTGCTCTCGGGATGGTTGTCTGCTTCTTGGTTCATGTGTATGTCAGCCAATTTGCGATGACACACACGCGCGCATCCAGCTTTCGCAGCACCAGACCAGGCGAGATTCTGGTGCTTTGGCCCGCCTCTCATAGTCGCACGAACCGTATATTTTCATATATAAAGGGGGTTTTCTGGATGTATATCAGTTAGTACGCACGCTAGACAGGCTGGTGCATCGTAAAAAAGCAGTGATCTGCTCAATGATGTGCCATCACTTTTCTGCTGACTGGTGGATGTGTGGTTGAGGTCGCGGTGGTGATATCCACGACGTACGGAGCGCGCTCTGCCTGCGCTCGTACTGTGCTGCAAGGCGGCGTCCTGGGCAGAGCGCACGGCGGCGCCGGACAGTCTGTCCGGCCAGCGACGCGAGATCAGTGCGCCACTGCTGTCTACTTGATCCCGATTCTTCACACCACCCTGAGATGCCGAGCCTCAAGCAGTCACGTCGCTTTTGGTATTGTAGATTCGCGCATCGTAGCTTCGCTCGCTCGCTGCTGCGGTTTGTTGGCAGCAGGATGTCCGGCGGCGGATTGGAAGGCGCGTGTCCGCTCCATGCACCGCACGACCGTTTGCTTTTGCTCGTTCATTGCGTTTGGATGCGAGATTTCTCACGCAACACGCCAACAACCGACTCACGCGAGACTGAATCACCGCTTTTCAGCGCGCTTCGAGCGCCAGCCAGCCAGTCGTTGTCCAGTGGATTTACGCCAGCGATCGCCCACTTCAATGACGCCATCAGGGTGGACAAAGAGATGCGCGCGGAGAGATTCCGCGGCTGTGCGTCTAATGGAGACCGCGAATCCGCCGCCGTGTGCCGCCGCCCACTCTCTCTCGCGCTTTTTGACAGATGAAGCAGTCAGAGAGACACGCCGCTTCAGTTCTCTCGTGTGAGAGGTGAGCTGGCTTTCGTTGGCTCGTTGGCTCGTTGGCTCGCTCGCTCGCTCGCGTGGCTGGCTGAGGGCTGGGGAGGAACGAACGTCCAGTGACATCTGCGAGCGCGCTCGCGATCCTCACCGTCACATTTCGATTTGCCGCGTCGCACTCAAGAGCCCTCGCCCGACCGACTCCCAAGAACAGAAGCTTCAGGATGACCAAGCTGCCGCCGCTCTCCGTGCTGCTCGCGCCGCACGGCCGCCCCGACTTCCGACCGTCCAGCGCTGCACCGTGCCGCGACGGCCACTACAGCTACAACAACTACAGCGATGCGGCGGCGTACGAGCGCCAAGCCACACCGCTCTTCCACTACGCGCACAGCAACAGCTACAGCCAGTACGAGCAGCAGCAGAGCTACCAGCGCAAGTACACGAGTCCGGCGTCGCCGTCGAGTCCGACGTGGGGTCCACCGTTCGCGTCTGCCAGCCGCCACCGCAACTATCTGCCGCCATCCCCGCCGCCAGCAGCTCCATTCTTCTTCCACCACAGCCAGTCGCCTGAAGCGGACAGCTGCCACTCCACGCTCTCATCCTCCGGCAACGACAGCGTCCACTTTGCCTCTCCTCGCGACCTCTCATTGGACAGCAGCGTCCCCCTCATGTCCATCAGCTCCATCACAAGCTCGAGCACGGCGACGAGTGCGCCAGCGCGGCGACCAAAGCAGTCGCGGTACCTGCGCGAGATGGACCGCCGGGCGATCATCAAGCGCCTGGACAGCGGCGAGAAGCAGTGCGCGCTCGCCAAGGAGTTCAACGTGAGCCGCTCGTCGATCTGCAACCTGTTCAAGCACCGCGCCGAGGTGCTCTCGCGCGCGCACCACCTGAGTCCGTTCTCCAAGCACCCGAAGAAGAAGTGCAAGAAGCACCAGATGAGTCTCCACCCGTACAGCAGCAGCAGCGTCACGAAGCCAGTGGCCGCAATTTAGAGTAGCAGTCAAAGTCAGCTAAGCAATGAACAACATATTTATGAGCTGATATCGATGGGAAACTGGTTCTCGTGGTCTACAATGGATGGCTATGAACAGCTACAATCGTGCTGGACGCGAAACTCTGGAGGAGAGGCACGTCGCATTGCACTCACCGTCAGCAGCGAGCTTTACGTGTCTCCTCTTCCTCTCTCTCTCTGGCGTTGAGTGAGGAGCGGGCAGGAATCCAAACTCGAACAAATTTCACCAAGCACTGTCCTCGAGTTTGGTTTCGTGCGCGCCGCCAAATATTCGTCGAAAGCCAGGTAGGTTGAGAATTTCGAGGTGGGATACGCGTCATGCTCCTTCTCACGCTGTGTGTTCTGTTCTGGATATTCTCTCTCTCTCTTTCTCTCTTTCTCTCTTTTTCTTGTTTCGGCTTCACCTCCACGACCTCCACGGTTCAGGATGGAATCTCGTAGCCTCGAATTCGAATACGCGAGACTGGGTTGGCGATGTCTGGGGATGTCTACGAAGAGGTTGGAGGCGACGAAGCGCCAGCCACAGTCGCCGCTGTCGCTGCACTGCTGCTGCTACTGGAACTGCCGCTGCTTTGGTCGGCGATCTGCGCTTGGCTCACAAGCAGTCTCCGAATGCCTTCTTCGTCGTCATCACGGAGCACAACAGCCTGTCCGGCGCCGCCACCGCCTGCTGGAGCAGCTACAGCTCCCGAAGTGCTCTTGCCGTCGTCGCCGAGCTCTTTCTTCTCGGGTCGCACGAGCATGAAGCTCTCACTCTCGTTCTCGACGTACGCGGGTACGCGCGCACGCAGCGTCGCGTCGATCAGCCGGTTGTTGTCGCGGATGCGCACCGAGACGTACTGGCGCGTCACGCTCGCGACCTGGTGCGTGATCGTGCTCACGTACTGCTGCAGGAGCTCCTCGGCCGAGCCCGTGTCGCGCACGAGCTTCTCCACGAGCTGCTTCATGCCCTTGGCGTTCTTCGCCAAGTCGCGACCTTCTTGGCGCGTCGTCTTCACCCACGTCTCCATGAGCGCCAGGTTCTCACGCAGCTCGGCAATGTCGGTCTTGTACTCGCTCTGGAAATGTTTGAACTGCACCTGGAGCTGGTGTACCGTGCGCGAGAACGTGTCGACCGAGACACCTGGCACGCTGCTGTTGCCGTTTGTCTGTTGCTGCTGAGTCGTATGCGACGCTGAGTTGCCTGCCGCTCCACCGCCCGGCGCCTTGTGCTTTGCTCCTTTCGATCCGCTGCCATTGCTGCTAGAAGGAGGACTCGCATTGCTCTCGGCACTGTTGCTGAGCGACGACGCGGCTGGAGACTGTTGCTGCTGCTGGCTCTCGGAAGACAGCTTGCTCCACTTGAGCAGGTCGCTGTGCCACTTCGCCTCCACTTCAGCGATCTTGTTCTGGATCACGCGGATCTGCGCTGCGACCGACGAAGACGTGTCGTGCCACGAACCGAACTCGCCCTCGAGCTGCTGGAGCCACTCCTCCTGCTCGCCGAAACGCGACTGGATACGACTCTCGAGCCCCACGCGCTGCTTGCTCTCCTGGATCAGCCGCTCTTCGAAGTACGTGCTGAGCTTCGTGAGCGACGCCTCGTGCTCCTCTGCGAGCGCGCCGAGCACCGTCTCGTACGACAATGACGATGGTGTGGATGCTGACGAGGACGATGCCGTGCTGGCGACAATGTCGCTTAGCTGCGTGTGCAGCTCGTCCTTGGCGACTTGCTCCACGACCGTCGCGAGCTGTTCCTTCACGCTCTCCACACACTTGGTCTCCAGCTCCGTCGTTGCTGCGATAGTCGACAGCCACAGCCACACAACAACAGCGTTAGTGATCCAAATAGGGCAACCCTGCAAGGCGTGCAAGCCTTTTACTCAAGGCACATGTACGCTCGTTACCTGTGACGATCTTCAGATCGATCTCTTCACGCAGCGTCTGCACGAGCGTCTTCACCTGGCTGTTCTTGCCGTGCTTGCCCACGGGCACGCCAAGCACCTTGGAGATCTGCGCGAGCTGCGACTGGAACGCGCTCTGCCGGCCCTCGAGGGTTGACACGCGGTCGCTCATCGCGCTGCCCACGCCGATCGGCAGCTGCGACGACGAGCTCGACGACGGCGACAGCTGCTGCTGCAGTTGTCCAGGCGGCAGCGGCGGTTGCTGCGGTGGGATCGCCATGGACATCTGCGGCATCACAGATCCAGGCAGCGGCGGGTTGTGAACGCTCGCTGGATGGTGCTGGTGCTGCAGCTGCACCTGGTGCCCGACAGTGTTGCCCATGCCGCTCTGGAGCATCGACGTGACTTGCACCTGGAGCGTCTGCAGCTGCTGCTCGAGCTCCGACACGCGCGCCTTGAGCGGCTCACACTTGCATGCCGAGCCACTGCTCACCCCGTTCGGCACGAGCCCCGGCGGCTGCTGCTTGAGCTGCTGATGCTGCTGCTGAGTCTGGAGCTGCTGCTGTTGCTCGAATTGCGTGAGGATGAACTCCTGGAGCGCGCTGGCGAGCTCGCGGGACTTGGACTCGACCTGGATGCTCGCGGCGCCTGTCGCCACGCTGCTGCTGCTGCTGCTGCTGCTGGCGTTGCTGTTGTAATACTGCGCGCTGTGGGTCGGGTACGCTCGCTCGCCGTAGATGCGCTGCTGGTACGATACGCTACTACTGTGGTTATGACTGCTCCCACCACTCGCGCTCTGTGCGGACGCCGGTACAAACGGCAACGTCGTGGCCGGGTTGCCTAACTGAGGCGGCACCACCGTTGGCTGGCGGCGCAGCGGCTCGTCGAACGCCGCTAGCGCCGCCGCCGACGAGCGGAACGCCGGCTGCAGGTACGAGAGGTAGGACGGCAGCGCCTCTTCCTCGCGCTCCTCCTCCTCGGGGCCCATGCGGCTCCAGAGGAAGCGCGAGGCCGCGTGCACGTTGCCCGAGCCGATCACGCCGTGGTTGCTGGCGCTGCTGCTGTCTTTACCCGAGCTGCTGGCGGCGAACGTCCACATCGCGTCGCTGCTGGGCGGCGGCGGCTGACCGGCACTGCTGCTGCTGGAGGCGCTGGGCGTTCTGCTGCTGCTGGGAGCGCCAGCGGCGCCTGCGCTAGCGCCAGCAGCTTCCTCGTGCGCGCGCCACATGCTGCGGTGGTCGTCTCGGGACGCTGCGAGGGCGAAATGAATGACAGGACCGATGCGAGAGAGAGCGAGCGGAGGGGACTGGAGGCGCGAGAAGTAAACGGCCGGAGCGTTCTCACAAAAAAGGATTGCCAGATAAGTGAGGACTGATGTGACAGCTCATTTATCTGGAAGCCGCGCTTTGCGAGAAAGAGCGCTGATACTGTTGCAGAAATCGGACGCTTTCTCCATACATTCTCTGCTCCAAAAAATGATGTGGCTGTTGTATGTGATCCCAACTTATCCGACATCCCCGATTACCATCATGCTGACCACGAGCGAGCACATTGGATTGTGCGCTGCTGACCTTTGTGCCACCTCGGACGCTCGCTCTCCAGCGCGCAATAGCTCAAACGATCGCTAGCTCCACACAGCCGGCGGAGCTGCCGCTCTCCTCAGACTGCAGATCGCCGTATCTTCTCCCACCGTCTCCTCCCTGCCTAAATATATACGATCGATTGTGAGCACTCGCGCTCAGCGATGGATCTCTTATTCCGATCGCGACAAGAGCCTCCTTCACGCGGAGTGAGAGAGGAGCGAGGATCGAAGATACCTTCACCCACGCAGGCAGTCTCAGGACTACAAATGCATGGGAAGGGGCGAGTCGCACTGGGTGGCTGGCCTCCAAAGATCGCTCGCGGCTCCTCGGCTCTCAGACAGACGAAGAGATCAGCCAGTTTGCTCGCTCACTGTCAAACTCGCCAGACTCCAATCACGACACACACTCCTCAAGCCTCCCCCACAGACTCACTCACTCACTCAGACTGGCAAGCAAGGATGCCGTCCAAGCTCGAAAGCTGCCGCCCGATGCTCCGGCTCGCGAGCGCGGCGGTCGGCGCGGCGCTCTTCGCGCTCTCCTGCGCGGGCTTCGACCACCTGACCAAGTCCAACTCGGCGGACTTTGAGGGCCAGACGAGCTTCGGCTGCATCTGCTTCCTCGGCGTCTGCTTCGGCGTGTTGCTCACGCTTGCGGAGCTCAACTGGGGGCTCTTCTTCTTCTTCTTCGGCTTCCTGCGGTACCGCATCGGCCGCGCGATTCTCTTCGCGATCGCGGGCATCATGATGGGGCTCATCGGCAAGAACCTCGACGACCAGTGCCGCTGCAAGTCGTACGTGATCCTGATCATTGAAGGCGCAGCTTGCGTGGGCATGGCGGCCGTGCACGTCGTCGCGATCTTCGTCTTTGGGAACAACACGAAGCCCGTGATCCCGCCAAACACTGGGGCGGCAGCTGCCGGCGCCGGGTACCACCCATCGATCCTGCCGCCGCTGCCCAAGCAGGCGCCGCTCAAAGGCGCTGCGAAGAACACGACGGACTCGGGAACCTTGCAGCCGATCACGGAGCCTCCCGTGCCCCAGCCGACTGCGCGCAGCAGCCCAAACGACAATCCGAACCAGCCAGCGTGGATGAATGCCTAGCTGGGGAGGAGGAGTGTAACCATTTCATAAAAATGTATACTTATTGCCCGCATCATGACTTGCTGTCATGCCTCCACCGTTTGCTCGGCAGTTGAAATGGCTGACGCTCATGAGTGTGAATATGGCGACTCCAAGCGAAGCCGTGCGAGCGGCAGGAGAGCGGCGTCCACGCCGGGACAGAGAGCGAGAGCGCCGAGATGGCGCCGCGTCTCGCTGTTTGAGTCGGATCGCCATTTTCGGTCTGCTCGCGCAAGAAGAGGATCGGATATATTTTTCAGCCAATGATGGGCTGTTGTGCTGCGTATCAGCCAATAGGATGCTGGAAGTGAATATACCTGAGCTATATTTTAGATTCGGGTTAGCTCTGCGGCTGTTTTCTGGTATATTCTGTCTAGCGGCCGCAGATTCAGTGTTGCCGAAACACTTGTGGCTGTCGCTGCCTTTGAAGATACATGTCTGCCCTTTATGGCGCGAGAGTCCACGATTTGAGGCTACTTTTGCTGTTTCCCGGATGGTAAAGCGGTTTGTTTTCCTTGAGAATGAAGCGGCCGATTTTGTGGCAGTTTTGGCTTGAATTGAGACAGCGATAAAATGAGCCATTCGGTGAACATGGCGACTCCAAGCACCGCCCGCGTGCCCGACGACTTCCCCGCGCTGCTTCAGTACGCAGACGACGTCGCGGCGGTGCGCGTTCCCCCTCGCTCCGTGTACGCTCCCTGCACACCATCACCTGTTCTCATAAGCCCTCTTTCTCTGTTTCTCTTGCCACGCGACGCCTGCGCAGGAGCCAAGCCCCGAGACGTCGCCGTACGCGTCGCACTACCGCGCACGAGAGATCCTGCAGAAGCTGCTGACGACGCCCATCTTGCCGCTCGTACGATCTTCGATAGTCCTGCCAGCAGCCCGCTCTTCCCCAAAGCGACTCACTGCGGTTGGATTTCTGTGTGCTTCTGTAGGAATCGGCGCTGGCGAATGCGAAACTCGGCGCGTTGTATCTCCACGTCGAGGAGCCCCACAGTGCGTCGATGGAGCTCCTGATATGGGCGTTTGTCTATATGAACACCTGGCACGACAGAGATGCTGACTTTTGTATGTGTGTTTGTGCTGTCTGACGCTGCTGTGACTGGCAGATGCGCAGCCTGCGCTGGAGGCAGCGGCACGCGTCCTGTTCCCCGAGCTCCTGGCGTTCGCCGCGACGCTGCAGGAGCTGGACGCTGACGACGCCAAGCAGTGGACGAAGCGCGAGGTCGACGAGCTACTGACGAGTGAGTGGAGTCATGTGTGTTTGGAATGGGGGGACGTTCAGATTCGTTCACGTGTTGGGTGTCTGTCTGATCATGAATCTCTCGTTGTTGCTGCATGGGGTGGCTGTTGTGTTTGAGCAGAGTTGCCGCCCGTGCAGATCGAGAAAGACTGGGAGGTGTACACGACCAACATCCTTGGTGCGTCGCACGGCGCGGAGTCCATTGCCGAGCTAGCATTGTGGGTTGTTGACACTGCGTGGAGCTCTTTTGGGTTGTGACTTCAGATCTTCTGAATCAGTTGGGCATCCTCTGGTCGAACCGAGCGCTCCCGGCGCGCGCGCTCTGCTTCTTCCAAGCCTGCGAGCGGTTCTGCGCGGCTCGCGAGCAACAGGCGGCGGCTACGGACTCGGCTGCTGCTGTTGACAGTGGCGAGGACGAAGAAGGGTTCCTTGACGCGACGACGTCAGCGCTGCTGATGCTCCGAGATGTGCGCGCGCACGCGAATTTTTACCTGGCGCAGGTGTACGGGAGCCTCAACATGCCGGATGCGTCAGCGCAGTGCTGCCTCGCTACTCTGGAGCTGCAGCTGCGAGGCTTGCTGCTCTTATCAGAGCCGCCACTGCCTGACGACGAAGCCGACGATGAAGACATTGCAGATGTGGAAGGTGTCGAGGACTGGGTGAAGAACTGCCTGCGGCTCGTGGACTACTACCTGGCGGCAGACAACCTGAAAGACGCGGCGGCGTGTCTGCGCGCCTGCGAGTTCATCACGTCGACTGTCAAGGGCAAGAGCGGAGACGACGAGAGCATCCAGGTGCAGCGCGCTGAGATTCAGCTCAACTGGGCGAAGCTGCATCACTTGTCGCTCAAGATCGCCCAGTTCCGGCAAGAGGGCTACGAGCCGACGCAACCGCCACGAGCGTGCACGACTTCGACGATGGAAGCGACTGTGGAGAAAGCCAGCGGCAGAAGAGCACCACCGTTTGAGACGACGAACTTGTACGTGGCGTTCGACGCGATCACGAGCTTTGAGGCTGCGCGGCAGGTGTTCAAGATGGGCATGAGTGCGTGTGAGCGCGCGAAGCAGGTGCTTGTGCTCGACGGGTTTGTGACGCAGCACGTGCGCATCGTGCAACTCGAGAGCCTGCTCTACAAGCGTCTGTTGCATTTCGAGCCCGAGCTGAAGCGCCAGATCGCGATGCACTTGCGGCGCCTGAACCTCCTCAGTCCGCTGCTGCAGGAGGAGCTCAACCCGGACGCGTATTGCGCGCTCCTGCAGGAAGTGAACTACGAGTGCGCCGAGGTCGCGGCAGAGGTGTTCGATCTGAAGCAGGAGAAGAAACACCAGAGCGCAGCGGCGGCGGATGACAAGACGACGGCGTACGCGCTCAAGGCGATCAACTGGTACCAGCAGTACCTGCTTCTGTTCTATCCTTCAGCAGTAGCAGCAGCAGGGACGGCGACACGGCAAGGTGAGAACGGAACTCACAAGCAGTTGGTGACTGGCTCGGCAGTGTGGCTGCCGTCAACGTCTATGAGCGCAAACGAGCTGCGGTCCGTGCTGCTCGGGTACTTTGGACTCGCACGCGTGTGCGGACGGCTGCAGTTCCCGTCGCAGAAGGAGAGAACCGTGCTGTTCTGGAAGCAGAGCCTCGCGCACCACCAGGCGGTGCTCGAGCTCGTGAAGCAGTTCGAGACGATAGCAGAAGGAGGCGCACAGGCGAACACGCTGCACGATCTCTTCCATGCGGAGCTCAACATCAGCAGAGAGATGGCCGAGCTGCTGCCTGAGAAGATCAACCAGCTTGTGTTCAACGACAAGCTACTCTAGGCTCAAAGCTGACGGAGCTCGCGGACACGAAGAACGACGACGGTGTGAGCTTTGGTAAGTGCTTGTGGTATTTGTGTGTTTGACAGGCTGTGTAATACAAACTCTGTTGCATCGCCAGCACGCGCCGCATTTCGTCTTGCCCGGCTGATAGAACTTAGATCTCCTTGAGGATGGCGTGCGTGGCGTCGTCGTACCGGAAGCCCTGCTTGGTGAACGCCGGCGAGCCGAAGAACTCGCTCAGGTCGTAGATGCCGACCGCCTTGGCTTTCGCGAGCAGGTCCGTGCCGAGCACGCTGAGCGTCGTGGTGCTGCGCTGCTTCGCCAGCAGCGCGCTCTTGGCGCTCTGGGTCTGCAGCCGCAGCTGATGATACGAGTGCGCAGCCTGGAAGAGCTCGTGGAGCACGTGCATGAGCAGCACGTTGTTGTCCTGGCGGTACGTGAGGTACGGCCGGAAGAGGCGGCGCCACTGGCGCTTGAACGTGTACTTCTGCGCGTCGCAGAGGCTCTCGGTCATCACGCGGATGGCCATGTCCAGGTCGTCGTTCGTCACGTTGTCGCGCAGGTGCATGCGCGCGTACGCCTCCGACATGCGGAAGAGCGACTCGATGTGACGCACCGCGATGGGCACCGCGCCGGTGTGCTGCGACGCCTTGCGCAGCTGCGCGTAGAACGTCTCCACCTTGCGCGTGTCCAGGTCGCTCGACATCACCGGGTTCACGTACGTGCGCGCGTAAAGGATATACTTTTGCAGCATGTCCTGGCTAATCGTCATGCTGCCGCTGCCCGTGTCGTCGACGTTCATCGAGCGCGTGAGCTTGGCCAGCGAGTCGTCTTCGTCCTCGCCCCCCGGGTGCTCCTGCTCGTCCGCGCCGTCTTCGCCAGCGTGTTTCGGCTTCATCGGGTTGCTGCGCATGTGACTCGAGATCACAAAGTCTGCGAGCCGCTCGTCGTCCACTGGGTCCACGCGATCCTGCAGCACGCAGAGGATGTCGAATCGCTGCAGGATCGGATCCGTGAGCTCGACGTTCTCGGCAAACGTGCGCGCGGGGTTGTACCGCCCGCCGATTGGGTTCGCTGCAGCGATCACCGAGCAGCGCGCCTGCAGCGACGTGACGATGCCGGCTTTCGAGATCGAGATGCTCTGCTGCTCCATGGCTTCGTGGATGCTCGTGCGGTCCTGCTCGTTCATCTTGTCGAACTCGTCGATGAGGCACACGCCTTTGTCTGCGAGCACCAAGGCGCCGCCTTGCAGCACCCACTCTTTCGTGAACGGGTCGCGCGACACGCCCGCTGTTAAACCGACCGCCGAGGCACCTTTGCCCGTTGAGTACACGGCGCGCGGCGCGGTGGTCTTACAGAAGCGCAGGAACTGCGACTTGGCAGTGCCCGGGTCGCCCACCATGAGCACGTTCAGGTCGCCGCGCACGCGCGAGTTCCGGATGAACTTGGGCTTCCCGCCGAAGAGCGCGAGCGCGAGGCCGGTCTTGACCTGCATGTGGCCGTAGATGGACGGCGCGATGCTATTGATCAGGATCTGGCCGATGTTCGGGTTCTTCGCGAGCTTCAAGATCGCTTTCTTGTCCTCGGCCGTGAGGATCTTGCTGCCCAGCACGTCAGCGCGGCGCTCCACGTGGTTCGCCTCGATGACCGTGCGGAACACAGGGAAGCCGTCGCGCAGGTTCAGCGTTGGGTCGGGCGTGTTCGTGTAGATGCCCGTGATCGCGACCTCGTCGCCGGGTCGAGCTTTGTCGATCAGGTCGCCGATCAGGATCACGTCTTTGCTGCGAGGCACGCGGCCGGGCGGCACGCTCCCCGGCGACTCCTGCAGCGTGATCTTCTGGTAGTTGCGATACACCGTCTGCTCCGTGTTGACGTGGAACGGGCCGCGGTGCTGGCACTCGGGGCACGAGTTGAGCTTGATCTCCTGGTGGTTCTGCTGCGTGAACGGCCCGATGACCGTGCCGCACCCGGGACAGTTCACCTTGACGAGCTTCAGCTGCGGGAAGACCGACGTGCGGCGCGTCACGACGCCCGAGACCTTGATGAGGAAGTTCAGGTGCGCTGTTCGCAGGTCGCGCAGGTTCTCTGTGCCGGGCAAATCCAGGATGCGCACGTAGATCTCCTGGTGGATCGTGTCGTAGTACGGGAAGAGCGCGAGCACGACGTCGCGCGCGACTTCCTCCAGGATCGCCAGCATGTCCTTCGGCGCCTCGACGATCCACGCAGCGATCATTGACATGCTGTGGATCACGTCGCCAATCTCGATCTCGAGCGACTGCTCGTTGCGCTGCGCCATCTTCACGATCTTCTGGTGGTACACAAGGCGGTTGTTGCGGTCGGCGAACGTGTTCAGGAAGTTTTTCTACCACACACACACACACACAGATTAGCATGAGCACAACTCCATACACACACACTCGTACACCGCAAATGCTACTCAAGACATGAGACACTCACGAATCGCCGCTTGATCTCGTTGCGCGGTCGCTCCGTCGCGATCCACTCGCGCAGAGGCACGTCAAAATGCTCGAGATTGATGATCTCCTCCTCCTCCAGCTGCTGGTCGTTCAGACCGAGATCGTAGTCCTCGCCGCCGCGGCGGAAGCGCCGTCTGTGCGCGTCGTCGCGCTCCATCTCTTGGTCTTCCTGGAAGACCGCGGCGATGCGACCTTCACGCGCGTCTCGGCGGTTCAGCTCTTCCTCCACGAGGCGACGCGTGTCCATGTCCATGTCATCGAACCGGCGATCGTCCAGCTGCTCGGCGTCGTATCGATCAAGCGTCTCCATGCGGCGGTAGTCCCTGCATCAGCCAAATAGACGCACACATACACATGATTCATCAGTCGCTGACAGAGAGATCACCACCACCCAATGCAGCGAACACACACGCCGCGCCGCTCACATTTCTGCGTTCTCCACGAGATCCTCGCCCTCGTCGTCCTCTTCCTCCTCGGAAAAGTACTGCCGCTCTCGCGCCTGGATGTCCAGCTCGTCCACGATCTCCTCGTCGATCTCCTCCGCCTGGTCGCCGTAGTTCTCGTCGTCGACGTCGTCTAGGTCGTCGCGGTACGCGGGGCGAGCGTCGTCGTCGTCGCGAGCGCCGTATCCATAGCCACCGCGATCACCGCCAGCATCCCCATCACTATCACCGCCATCGTCACCGTTGTCGTCGCCATCATCACCGCCACCATCGCCGCCGCCTGGAGCTGCTTGGATCATAGCAGATCCTCGTCGGAGCCGCCGCCGCTTGCGACTCGGACTGGAGCCCTCACCGTCGCTCTCGAGGTCGCTCTCGAGCCCGGCACCGGCGTCGCCGAGCACGGCAGCCACCACTGCCGCCGCTCTCGGGTCGGACGCGTCGCCTTCGCTCGCAGTGCGCGGGGGTGAGTCGCTCGGAGACGCCATCGCTCAGTCTCTCGCTTGCCTGTCGCCTGCTGTTCGCTGTGATCTGCTGGAATTGGTTTCGCATTCTGCATCAGCAGCATGCGATTGGCCGAAATGTTTTGCGCGCGAACCGATTCGGTTGGTCGAAATGTTTTCGCGCCATTTTTAATGCGCTTTCCTAGCCAATCCACGCTTCGTGGTAATTGATTTTCTCCAAAACGATGCAACAGAAGACAACACGACAGCCATCAGGACACCTCGTGTTCGCTCGGGTTCACGCGCCAACAGCCACACAGCACTAGCGGTTTGGTGGGAGAGCTGGATGCGCTGATCTACGTCACTGTCGAGGACGGGGGCGTCTTCAGCGGCTCTGTTTGCTCGTCGCTTTCATCGTCATCATCGCTGTCTTCGTCGTCGCTGTCTTCTTCCTCGTCGTCGTCCTCAGGGTCTCGTCGACCCTCGATCTCTGGCTGCAGCGAGCGCGGCAGATCATTCAGCACTTCCTCGATTGCTTCGAGCACCTGCGGCACGAGCGGCTCCGTGTCGTGTGGGAACACTGCGCGCAGGTCGCCGTGGTGGTCAATCAGGAACTTGTCAAAGTTCCACCTGCCATCCGTCCATCACGCAGCGAGCCACAGCATCACGATTAGCCTCCCTAGTGCAAGCAAACAACACGCCGCCGCCACCACTACGCGCATATGAAAACCCACGTTGGCGCCACCGAGCGGCTGTACTCGACCACGATGCGCTCGAAGAACTCGTGCGCGTTGTCGCCCGTGACGCCCGTTTTCTTCGCGATCGGGAAGCTCACGTTGAACGCCTCGGACGTGTACAGCGCGAGGATCTCGTCGTCGCTGCCGGGCTCCTGCTTGCCAAAGTCGTTCGACGGCACGGCGAGCACCACGAGCCCGCGCGCCACGAACTGCTCATGCAGCGCCTGCAGCTGCTTGAGCTGCGGCGTGTACTCGCACTTGGACGCCGTGTTCACCACGAGCAGCGCCTTGTGTGCGAAGAACTCGGGCGTCAGCGTAGCGTTTGCCGGCTGCAGCGTCTCGAAGCGCAGCACGTCCGAGAACTCACCGCACAGCGTGCGCGTGGACGAGATGCCGGCGGCGTCGCAGAGCAGAGTGGTCGGGCGGCACGAGGCTGGCGCGCGCGGACGCAGCGCGGCGGCGGGGCATCGGAGCAGCGACGCCATCATGTCTTCGATTTGCTGGTCGTGAATCGATTTGTCGATTGTGCTCAAAATTGATTCTCTTTTCGTCCAATTAGGCTGGATATCTATCGATTCAGACCAATTAACACTCCGTACGGTATCATTTGAGAGATCACACTTGCTGATTGGATAAAATGTGACCAAGCTGAGACTCGCCTTGAAGTGAACAATTTTCGACACGACCTCGATGCCCTCGATGCCCTCGATGCCCTCGGGACTCCATCCATCCACTCCTCCGTTTCTCAAGTCGGCGTATATCAAGGACGGCCTTGTGGACTGGGCCGTGGTCGCGACGATCCACGAGCCGACCGAGCAAGATCCGTACCGCGAGCTGAGCATCCAGTGGACGCTCGTGAGCCACTCGCTGCTCGTCGGCGCCGTG
>JAADWH010000430.1:0-22998 GCA_023335995.1 Globisporangium nagaii
GTCGCGTGTGTGCAACAGTCGTGACTGCGACGGCACTTGTTGACCTTTACTTTTTTATACCTCTCTATTGCCCCTTGCCTCCAGGATATTATATTCTATCTGTTGAAAAAGCACGTATCAATTTGGGAGGATTGCCTGTATAGCCCTGAGAAGAAGCGCGGCCGGCTTTCGATGATGACGCCGAGAACGCTCCTACTGTACCTTCACTTTTCGGAAAAGCTGGGTCTTGGGACAGTGCTTGCGACAGGAGCCAGACGAGCATAAGCGATAGCAGGTTGCTGGAACCTCCAAGTGGCTCGGTCGATCGTCTACGAGTTTATTCGTTTCGGCAGGCGCCATTGCAGTGAGATTTCGCGAGCGACAGCTCTCGTGTCGGATTACGCAAGTGGCTCCACATGGAGCGCTCGCGCACACCTGGATGGCTGCGGATCTGTCTGCGCGTGATGGATAACTCGGTCTGTATGAGTGGCGCGCGCTCCTGCTGTAGCGTTCGTCCAGCAGCACGCTGTCACCTCCACCCGCTTCTCAGCATCCGTGTCGCTTTCACCGTCATCACCTCGTTGGCGCGATCATGAGTGAAGTTCAGGCTGAGTCGCCCCCACGCTCAGCAGACCTCATCCGCTCTGCCGCCGCTGTCATCCGAGTGGAAGCCGTTGACGATCGCGCTCTCGTGGCGCGAGCGAACCGGCGCCACCGGCAGCAGCCACGAGAGCTCGAAGCCGTTCGTGCCGCAGATCACCGACAGGTGGCGCTCGAGCCGCGAGCGCGACTTGGAGCCGCTGCGACACGTGAGCTGGTCCGCGATGACCGTGAAGACCGGCTCGAGGTAGATGCTGTAGAGCTCCATGGCGAACATGACGGAGCAGAACAGCCCGAACACGCTGGCGCCCGCGAGCGTCCACGTGCCGATGCGGCCGGGGAACTGCTCGTCCCCAAAGCCGCATGAGACTTCGCTGTCGGCTGCGGCGCCGGACGACGACGCGCAAAGCGCCACTTGCGTCGCGACAAGCAGCGCCACGTGCACGCTCGTCACGGTCACGTACACGAGCAGCAGCAGGAACGACTTCTGGTTGCCGATGCCCACGCAATTGTTCACCCACGGGCTGGTATGTCAGCAGCAGCAGGAGATGGTTAGTATCGGGAGAGAGCTCGAGGAGTCACCACAGCTCATAACGGACGGGTTTTGACAACGCACCAGTGGTGGTCGTGCAGCACGATGCACCGGTTGCACGTGCTGCAGTGCTGGGCTCTGTCGGCGAAAGAAACACACAAAAACAAACGCACAATCACAGTCGTCAGCACGACAGCTCTCATCATGGGAGAAGATGCACGCAGGACGCCAATCGCTGTAGTGACGCACCGAGAGGGTCGGTAGATGGCGCACTCGTCGCAGAAGAGTAGCAGCGAGCCGTCGTCCGCCTGGTCCTCGTACTCGTTCAGCGGCATCTCCACCTCCTCCACGTCGTACTCGTTCTCATCGTCCTCGCTCTCCACAGTCACAGCGCCATGCGTGTCCTGCTGCGTCTTCTTGTCCGGCAGGAACGCAGTGAGCTTCGCAGGCACGGTCGCTGGGTTCGTCGTCACGACGGATGCGTGCGACCACATGCACATGCCGAGCAAGCCCGTGAACCAAAGCGCGGCGAGCAGCCCCGCGGGCGAGAAGAGCCCGAGCCAGCGCGAGATGGACGTCCAGATCGCCAGCAGCGACGCCAACATGATGCACCACGCGAAGCCCGCGATGAGCATGCCCGGCGGATCCCAGAGGAACCAAAGCTGGCGCGGCGTCTTGGCCCACTGCCGCCGCCGGTTCTTCCTGTGTTGCGCGTCCATCGGAGCCGGAATGAGCCGAGCTGAGATCGTTTTTTTGCTGATGTTGTGGAGATTGCTGAAAACTGACAAATGCAGGCGGAAAAACGCCAACTTTCAGTATTCGGAAGGGGTTCACAAAAATAGTGCTGTTTTTGTGAAGGAGTCGTCTTCGATTGCTTTCCTCGCAACACGCAGCGCCGCCAGACTCGTCTCCCTCGAGACCATCCGCAGAACGGAAGGCTGAATCGGCAATCGAGCACAGGAGTGTTGAAGCTACTGGTGCAGGAGCTGACGAAGAAGCACTCTGCCATCAGGAAGGAGCGTCTGAGCCGTTTCCCAGAGAACAACGCGCGCGCGAGCCTCAAGATCGCGTACACGGCGATGCACGGCGTCGGCCACGCGATCACGAGCCGCTTGCTCGCAGCTTTCAACCGCATGTAGTCGTGCAGTCGAGAGCGCCATTGTCCAATCGACAGGCGTGTCGCGCGTGGCACTGGCCGTCGATGCACAAACTGACTCGCTCCGTGTCGTGTCCGACTCGCCAAGTTGAAGTGCGTGGCGACAGATGAAAAGCTCATTCTCCTAACGGGATCGCATAATAACCAAAAGCTCTGCTCGAGTGGCACTGCGCAAACTGCACTCGCGCTCCTAATAACATACATATCTACACCCACTCAAGCTCAACAGCCCCTGCCGCCCGCGATGCGCAGACACTGCGTGTCCTTGAAGAGCGAGAGCACGTTCGTCGTGGCCGAGTAGAGCAGCACGAGCGCGAGCGTGCCGACCACTACGACGCCAGCCGTGCGGCTGTGGCCGCCGTAGAACCGTAGCTGCTGGATCTCGAGACGTTGTCTCGGCAGCAGGAAGAGCGAGGCCATGCTCGCGAGCTGCATGCTCCAGGCGATCAGGTACGTGTAGAAGACGGTCCAGCGCACGTCGCTCGAGTCTGCGTGGATGCGGTCGTCCGAGATGTCAAAGTACGAGTCGATGGACTTGTACGCCGAGACGCCGAGCGGGATCGCCATGTTGTGGAACGTCACCACGAGCCCGTACGTCGTGCCTTCGAACCCCTTCTCCGCGATCTCGACGATCGGGAACGAGAACAGCAGAAAGCGCAGCGCCGAGGCAGGCGACACGAGCGCCTGCATATAGAGCCAGAAGTGCTGGTTGCGCACGACGTTGAAGACCGTACAGCCGACGTAGACGACCTTGACGCTGATGATCCAGAGCGTCGAGACGCAGAACATCTGCACCCAGCTCACCTGGAGCAGGTACATCTTGGTCACGAAGAGCGCGCCGGTGTAGATCAGCCCCGTGACCAAGGACGCCAGGGATTTCTGGAACGGCTGCACCCGCGCCCAGTTCGTCTCGACCGACACCCCTGCCGCGGACGAGAACGAGAGGCAGAACGCCGCCAAGAGCTCGAACGCGAGCACTTGCCACACCGCCCGCGACTGCGCGATGCGCCACATCTCGCGGCACCTGGCGCTGAACGTGAGCTGCCCGGGCGAATTCGGCGCGAGCTTGTCTTCGTGGAGCAGCAGCACGGAGCCGAGCAGCGGCGCGAGCGCGAAGAACGAGAGCACGAGCATGACCTTGTTGAAGTCAAGCGACCAGGAGAAGTCCCCGCCGTAGCGCTCGCTGTTCATCGACATGCCCACGAACATGTCCGCCACGATCATGAACAGGCTGCGCATCGCGTACGCGAGCGTCTGCGTCTCGCCGCGAGACCGCATGGGCTCGCGCTGCGCGAACTCGACGACCATGCCGTCGGACGCGACGTTCGCGAAGAAGTATCCGAAGGTCGCGAGCGCCATCGTGAGCACATACATCCAGCCTTTGTGCGGCGCGTCCGCGTTCAGCTTGACGCGCGTGGTCGTGCGCGTGTTCGGAGCGTAGTACGGCTCGGGCGGGGAGATCGTGCTCAGGAACACGAGCGCGCCGAAGCAGAGCGACCAGCCGAGCACCATGTACGACTTGCGCCGGTAGCCAAAGATCGGGAAGCTGTCGGACACGATGCCGCCGAAGGTCTTGAAGGACCAGGCGATGTTCACGACCGCCGATGCCGCCTGCACCTGGTAGCTCTCCATGTTGAGGTAGTACTTGAGGAACGGCAGCATCGTGGCCGGCAGCGCACCGTACATCATGCCGATGCCGGCGTAGTTGAGCAGCAGCCCGACGCTCTTGCGGCCGAAGAGCGCGAGCTTGCCGCCGCCGCGCAGCGCGCCGTCGTCCTGCAGGTCGTAGAAGCTGTACTCGTGGCGCTTGTCGAGCTCGTCCGTGTCGTCGTCGCCCACGACGGTCGCGGGGCTCTCGCCGCCCATCGTGACGATGTTGCCGCTGAAGCTCAGCGCGTCCGCCGAGTGGTTTGGCCGGAACAGCGCGTGCGCGTGTGGGTGCTGGTGCGGCTGCGGCTGGGTGCGGTCGGTGCGCAGGTCATCCACTGAGAGCGCGTAGCCGCTGCTGCACGCGGAGGGCGAGCGCGTGGGCGACGCTCGCTGGAGCGCGCTCATGCTGCTGAGCTTGCTCGCTCGCGCGTGTCGTTGCTGAGAAATGAATTGACTGTGAGTCAGCTTTTGCTGTCTGGTTGTGTGCGTGGTGCTGCCCGCAGATTCGGCTTTTGTTTCTCTATTTTTCCTAATGTGGATCCGACATACAAACTCCTATACTAACCATTTTGAGCCGGATAAAGTGCCGATATGTTGCGACTTCAGGGGGGATTCAGTTTTTGCGCAATGGGGCTTTTATTCGGAGACATACGCTACTTGTGCTTCATTTTCATTGTGGATCTTGAAGCCAATTGGGGGAAAAGTAGGGAAACATGGAGAGCGCGCGGTGGCGGCTCGGCGACGGCTACTGCGTCGCACTCGACGGCGAGGCGCTCGCGTCTACAGAGTGCGCGCGCACGGCAGCCGCTCAGCGTAAGGCTCCCCCTTTGTGTCTGCATGTTGTATGCGGTCGATGGCTGACTGAACTGCGCTCCCCCCTCTGCGTGTGTTTGGCAGTCTTGCAGTTGCTGCTGCTCGTCACGTGCATGCGTACCGTGCTGCGTCTGATAGCAGTGCCAGCGCCAGCGACGAAGGCTACGAACAACGAAAAGCGGTTGTTTGCGCTGCACGTACTGCTGGTGACGGCCGCGATGGGGATCTCGGCGGTGGAGCTCGCGCTCGCGATGCAGCACCAGTTCTCCTCGGCACTGGTGCGTAGCCGCTCACTACCTGCTGTTACGATGGAAGGCTTACAGTCAAAGTCCACTACTTATTGTGCGTATAGATGGTCAGCAGCAGTCTCGACACAGTCTCCTGGTGGTTCTACGCCTCCGTGCTCTGCTTGGAGTTCAAGACAGGCTCGCCGAGACGCCGGATGCGGCCCCTGTCTCTCGACCTCAACCTGCTGCTCGTGCTCTTCTCTGCGATCTACGATGTGCTGGGTGTCCTCTACGACGCCCGCGCGGCCATGTGGACGCAGAGTCCGCATCTTGCACGCATGCTTGTGGTTCACGCAGCGATCGTGTCCGCTGCGGCTCTGACCGGCGTGCTTCGCAAAGCGGTTCATCGACACGACGAGCCATTGCTGCGTCGTAATGATGCCGAGCTGGCCATTGGGTTACTGGACGCAAGGCTGGAAGAGAGCCGCGCAGCAGCGCCGAGTCCATTCGACCGCGCCAGCTTCCTCTCGCGCATCGCGTACTGGTGGATCTCTCCGTTCATCTCGCTCGGCGCCAGGCGTCGCTTCGAAATGGACGACATCCCCGAGCTCCCGGCGCAAGACGCGACGGCGCTCGCGGCTCGGAGTTTCAAGCTCGCGTTCGAGAAGGAGCTGCGCGAGCACCCAAGCAATCCGTCGTTCCTGCGCGTCACGAGAAAGCTGTACGGTGCCGAAGTGCTGTTCTTCGGCGCGTGGTCGACGCTGAACAAGTTCATCGGACTCGCGAGCCCGCTGCTGATCAAGCTCTTCCTCGACTGGGCAGACGAGGACTCCCCGAGTCTGGAAAAGGGCTACTGGCTCGCAGCCGCTATAGTGGCTCGGTCCGTGCTCGCGGCTGTGCTGGGCACACAGTACTCGCTCGCGTGGAAGCGCTTCGACATCCGCGTGCGCGCCGGCGTGATCTCAGCGATCTACGACCGCTCGCTCGCGCTCTCGTCGTCTGCAAAGCGCCGCTACGGCTTGGGACGGATCACGAACCTCGTCTCGGTGGATTTGGGGCGACTCGTGGGTATGCCTGGAACGGTCTTTGACATGTTTCTGATCCCTGCTGAGATCACATTCGCGCTCTTCCTGCTCAGCAACGAGGTCTCGTACGCATTCGTCGCTGGTCTGGTCGTGCTCGGCGTGATGCTCCCCGTGCAGACGCTACTCGGCGGCAAGATCCAGTCGGTCACGAAACGCATGCTCCAGTACCGCGACGAGCGCGTGAACCTCACGGCCGAGAGCTTGAAAGCCATCAAGACGCTCAAGCTGCTCGCGTGGATCGACGTGTACATGCGCAAAATGGACGTGCAGCGGCAGCTCGAGATGAGTCGCCTCGCTGTGCGCAAGTACCTGGACGCGCTGTGCGTGTTCTTCTGGGCGTCCACACCCGTGATCGTGCAGACGTCCGTGTTCGCGACAGTGATCTACTCGGGGCACGACATCTCGGCAGCGAATGCGTTCACGGCCGTGGCGCTGCTCGACCGACTCATCTTCCCGATGAACTACTTCCCGTGGATCATCAACGGCTTCCTCGAGGCGCGCGTGTCGGCGCTGCGCATCCGCGAGTTCCTGTTCGCGAGCGGCGAGCGCGAGATCTTCACGGCGCCAGCGCTGCTGCCGCCTTCGAAACCGAAGCCAAAGGCTGAAGTTTCCGAGAAGAACACTGTCGAGATCAGCGGCTGCATTTTTTCATGGAGTCAAGACGGAGCAGCGAGCCATGACGATGGCGATCACGACGATGCTGAGACCCCGCTGATTCGCGGCAGCGCCGTGGTGTCCCTGTCGACGTCGCGCTCGTTTGGCTTTGAGCTTAGCATCGAGTGGCTCGCGCTGAAGCAGAATCGAGAGTACGTGGTCTGCGGACCGGTCGGCGCAGGCAAGTCGTCGCTTCTGCTCGCGCTGCTTGGCGAAATGCGTCGCCAGAGCGGTCAGTTCAGCGTGTTGCGTCGCCGCGCGTCCTATGCGCCGCAGACGCCGTGGCTGTTCCAAGGCTCAGTGCGTCAGAACATCACCATGAGTGGTGACGAAGATGCCAGCACTGTGGATGAAGCGCTCTACCAGCACGTCTTGCGCGTGTGCGAGCTCGAGCAGGATCTGCAGGCGCGACCGCAGCATGATCGCACGCAGGTGAGTGAGAACGGCGCGAACTTCAGCGGCGGACAGCGGCTGCGCATCAACCTCGCGCGAGCGCTCTACCAGCGCACGGGACTGTACTTGCTCGACGACCCGCTGAGCGGCTTGGACGCCAAGACAGCGAAGAATATCGTGACGAGCTGCTTCAGCAGTGAGAGCGCGCGCCAGAAGCTTTTCCCTGAAGGCGCGACTGTGGTGCTCGTGACCCACTCGATCCATCTTCTCGAGCTCTTTGCGGTTCAGAACGTTGATGTCATCGTGATGGACGGCGGCGAGATCGTCGAGACTGGAGCTTTCGAAACACTTATGGCGTCGGACAGTAGCGCCAACAGACTCCAGAGCATGGTTCGCGAGGCGCAGCAGCACTCTCACGAACCTTCAGCTGCTAGAGCTGACGCAGCAAGCGAAGGCATCGGAAGTGCTGATATCAAGGAAGGGGGCAACACTGAAGCGTCGAAGGGTGCCAGTGATCCCACTGCAGACTCGCTGGATGACGAGAAGAGCGACGAAGAGCACAGAGAGGCTGGAATCGTGAATCTCCGCGTGTGGAAAGCGTACGCCTCGTCGATCGGCTGGCCGCTCTCGCTCGCGATCCTGTTCTCGATCGCGATCATGCAGGTGTCGCGAAACGGCCTCGACTGGTGGATCGGCTACTACACGAACTCGCACAGCGTCTCGCCCATGACGTTCGCGAACACGCTGCTCTGGATCACGTTTGTGAACTGCTCGTCTGTGTTCTTCCGGTCGTTCCTGTTCGCGTTTGGCGGGCTGAGCGCTGCCAAGAGCGTCTACAGTCGCCTCGTGACCAGCATCTTTCACGCGTCGCTGAGCTTCTTCGACGCGACGCCCGTGGGTCGCATCCTCAATCGCCTCAGCGGCGACACGTACGCCGTGGACGAATCGCTGCCGTTCATCCTCAACATCTTCCTCAAGGACTTTGCGGACGTGCTCGGCGCGCTCGTGATCCTCTTCTACGGCAACAAGTTCGTGCTGCTGCTGCTCGTGCCGCTGAGCGTCTTTTACTTCCACTTGCAGCGCCAGTACCGCCCGTCGTCGCGCCACATTCGCCGCCTCGACGCGGTCACGCAGTCGCCGATCCTCACGATGTTCACCGAGACGCTCGAAGGACTGCATGTCATTCGCGCGATGAAGCTGCAGCAAGAGTACGCGAGATCGTACGGGAAGTGCCTGAACCTGAGCCAGCGCATGTCGTTCCTCGGCGCGAACACTGGCGCATGGTTTGGCATCCGCCTCGACATGCTCGGCGTGTGCGTGACGTCGTTCGTCGCAGTCTTTGCTGTCGCCGAGTTCCACGCCACCGGCGCTGTGAACCCCGGCATTCTTGGACTGACGCTCACGTACGCGCTGCCAATTGTCTCGAAACTCAACGCTGTGCTGGGCAGCTTCATTGACACGGAGCAGCAGATGATCGCAGTCGAGCGCGTGAAGGAGTACACGGACCTCCCGGACGAAGAATCGGTCGTTTCAAACGGCAGAAAGAGGCTAGGAGGACGTAGCAGAGCGTCGACGGCGTTGAGTGCATCTTCAAGTGTGTGGCCGCGCCAGGGTGAGATCGAGTTTCACGGTTTGACAGTGACCTACAACGCTGTCGAGAGTGGAAACAAGTCGAACAAAGTGACTGCGCTCTCGAGGATCAGCTGCCGAGTCAGCGCGGGCGAGAAGATCGGGATCTGCGGACGCACCGGCGCGGGCAAGAGCACGCTGCTGAACGCGATCTTCCGCGCCGTCGCGTGGACGACTGGGAGCATCACGGTGGACGGCATCAACCTCGAGACGCTCTCGCTGCAGCAGCTCCGATCCAAGCTCACGTACATCCCGCAGGAGATCGTGCTGTTCTCGGGTACGATCCGCTCGAACCTCGACCCGGAGCAGCGCTGCGAGGAGCACGCGCTCTGGGCGTGCCTGGCGAAGTGCGGCTTAGACGTCGCAGTCTCGAAACTCGCGCGCGGTCTCGACTCGATCGTCGAGCCAGGCGACGCGACGCTGAGCAAAGGACAGAGCCAGTTGCTGTGCATCGCGCGCGCGCTGCTGCGGCCGTCAAAACTGCTCTGCATCGACGAGGCGACCGCGTCAGTTGACTTTGAGACCGAGCAGCTCGTTGCGAAGGTAAGGGAAGAGGAGGAGGAGGAGGTGTGATGGAATGGTGTTTATGTGGATGTGATGGATGCTCACTGACGGGTATTTCCCGAATGGTTTGCGCAGACTCTCGAGACCGAGTTTGCTGGCTCGACGGTCGTCATCGTCGCGCACCGCATCAAGACGATCATGGGTTGCGACCGCGTCCTGGTGCTCGACCACGGGCGTCTGGTGGAGTCGGGGAACCCAAAGGAGCTCGCGAGCAACCCAGCGACGATGTTCCACGGTCTCGCTACTGGCGCGAGCGAGTTGGCGCTGCTCTAGAGCATCAAAGCACAAGCGGTTGGCAATGTGTGGGCGAGGGTTGTATGCGTGCCTTACTTCAGAGATGCCAGTGTTCCAGTGTTGGTCTTGCTAATGTCTAGCGGTTGCCCAGGTGCCGTAGTGAGTGCGTTCGATGGAGTTGAGTCTGAGACTCCAGATACCGTTGTCGTTGTTGTTGCTCCTGATGCTCCTGTCCCTGCAGCTTGATCTGACGCCGTGGCAGTTGCAGAAGCAACTGCGCCAGCCTCTGGCTCCTTGACGAGCGCGAGCTTCGCGGGCTTTGGCGGTGGCTTGAACACCTTGATCTTGTAGCGGACAATGCCGCGAATGAGGTCGTCAATAAACTTCGGGAGCCACAGCGAGTCCTCGAACTGGAAGCGCGGAGGTTCGCCACGCAAGGCGGAGAGCGGGGGTGAGTCCTCGACAGATAAGGGCATTCGCTGGCAGCAACCAGCACCGGCGCACCTTTGCAATCGCCTTCAGCAGCGGCGCGTGTCCTCTGATCGTCGCCCAGTCCAGCGGCGCGAGCGCAGCCTACGCCAGCAGCTCAATATGAGATGATCGCTCAGTCGCTCATGCGTCGCCGCATTCAGAACCACCAACTTTGTACAGCGCGGTGTCCTCACATCAAAGTCCTGGATGTACAGATCCCTCGCGTCGCCAGCCTTCAGCAACGAGAGCGTCGCGTCGATGTGTCCAGCCCAGCATGCAATGTGCCTTCAGAGAACCAGCATGCGTCGCGTGAGCGAGCAAAGACAGACAGAACACTGTGCAGGGCAGGCGCTGACACCTACAGCGGAAGGCTCCCGTTCTGGGAATGCAGTAGCGTCAATCAGCTGGCGGGGAGTACCATGCACACGAGACGACTCCGGCGTACCTCGTCGAGACAGCGCGCGTTGGCTCCAGCTGTGAGGAGGTACTCGATGACTTCGCGAGAACCGCCTTTGGCAGCCCTGGCACCGAGATAGCAGCGAGACATGGCAGCTTGGTTGTCAGGAGACAACATCGCAGAGGAGGATCGGGACAGGCAAGAGCGCACCAGTGGAGCGGAGACTGCTGCATCTGGAAGAGACAGATAGAAAGATGAGGCGCGTGAGATGGTGCAAACTGCGTCAGCCTCGAGCCTTGCCTCAAGATCACCAGCCTCGAAGCAAACACTTGCATTCCACGGATCGAGCTTGCAGTCGACCGGACTCACGCTCTCGACCTCGACGAGGTGGCGCACGCGACGGATGTCTCCCTTGAGCGCCGCCCAGAAGATGTCGGAGAGCGTGGCTTCGACGCTGCGGCTCTCGAAGTACTTCTCCAGCGGCGACAGGTGCCGACGAGTCTACGCATCCAGAGTCGAGTAGCATCGATCCAACAGTCCCCTCAAGTCCACAGAGTGAGAACTGACCACGCGCTCACCTGCGTTAGTATCCGGACTTGGAGCGGGATCCGCTTACGCGCGATCGCCCGGGCTTTGCGGATCTGCAGGTGGATCTTCGCCTTCTCGCGCTCGATGAACGTGAGTTTCTTCTGCAGCGGCGCCGCGGCTGCAGAGTCGGCGTTCGGCTTCGCTGTCTTCGTAGCTGCAGTGGGATCACTACTCTCTCGAGCGTCAGGCGAGCCGCCATTTTGCTTCTGCAGCTTCTTTTCCTCCTCTTTCTCCAGCAGCTCCTGACGCATTTGCGTGCGCTCTTTCTTGGACTTTGGCTGAACAGCGAAGCACCATTCCTATCAGCATCGCAGCACAACGAGCGCACGCGATGACATGGCAGCTCACCTTTTTCTTCTTGGACCATGACGGTGTCGAGGCTTTCGATCGAGCGGACGAGCTTTTTGACGAGGGCATTTCGGATCCTGGCGTCTCAGCAGACTCGGTTGAGGCATCAGCTGGAGTGCTGGGAGCACTCTCTCCATCGGCAGCAGCCACACCATCGACTGGCAGCGCATTGCCAGCGCTTTGTTCTTCAGTTTCTTCTTCTGGCGATGCAGGCTGGTTGTAGAGCTCTTGCTCCCAGTACGCTTCGTCTTTGAACGGACTCGGCGGCGTGTCCTCCGCTCCTTCACCATTCTCTTCGTCCTCGTTGTAGCCGAACGCAGGCGGCGACGGCCTGTACTGACCCGCGGCTTCGTCCCACTCGTAGCCGTCGTAGTTGTAATCGCTCCCGCTGTTGTTGCCATCGTAGCTGTATCCGCCTTCGGTTCCGATTGCAAGCTCAGTGAGCGGGTTTCCATAAGCAGTGTCGTCACTGTAGAACGCGCCAGTGGCCGGGTCATAGTATGCTCCTTCTTCACTGCCTGGAGCAGTCCCGTAGACTTGTTGCTGCTCCTCGGCAGCGCTATAGTCGTCGCAGCTCTCGTCGTAGTTGTACGCACCGACATCACCGTCAGCATACGCGCCGCTGTAGTCGTACTCCTGCTGCTGCTGTTGTACCCACGCGCTCTGTTCGGACGCCGCCGCTGCACTGTCCTGCGGAGCCACGTTGTCGCCCTGGTACTCCATGCCGACAGAGCAGCGCGCCCGCCTCGGTTTGACTCGCGACAGCGCTCAGCAGGCTGGCACGATTGAGCTCCGTCCTCTGCGTCCTTTCGAGGCTGCCGACTGGTGCACCCAGAGAGACGCATTAATTACAGCGTGGCTTGCAGTAGTGTCGCCTTTCTGGCTCAGACATCAAAAGCCGAGAAGCACGAGCGAAATGGAGTTCCTGCGCAGCCTGGGCGAGCGCCACGAGCGCCTGAAGAAGGCGATCCACAGCACGCGCATCCCGCTCTCGGCCAACGGCCAGCGGTTCATGGGGCTCGTCTACTTCTCCGTCCCCGTCGTCGGCGGCTACTTCGTCATGAAGTGGGCCGAGCGCAAGGCCGAGGCGAATTTCCAGCTCGAGGTGCGCGCGCATTTTTGTCGTTGGTGTGGATGCGTCTGCTGTGATGTCGTGACTACGAAGCGCGCTACTTGCTGGTGGCGGTGGTGACTGCTGCTGTGTCTGCGTGCGTGTGGCTGATTGCATCATGTGTGCTATATTTGTGTGTATGGGTCATGCGAACAGGAAGACAAGATCCGCCACGCGGGCGGCTCGTCAACCAAGTACGTGCAGCAGCAGAACGCTGCGCTCAAGAAGATACTGGAGGAGACGCACAAGTAGAACGCGCACGCACGCACGCACGGCAGTCGCACCCGTACACGCGCATGCGCTTCTGTCTGTATGTGGCAGCGCACAGCTAGCGAAAGCATTCCCATTCAATTTTGTGCCTAATATCAAAACCACAACAGCGAGAACATGCCCACCAGCAGCAGCAGCGAACTGCCCAGGACGACGCATACCCAGGCGCGATGTGACTGTGATGGTCTCTGTATATGTGTGCGCGTGGCAGGCAGCCAGACCGACAGACAGCGCGAGCCCAAGGCGACCAGTCGACAGCGAAACGATTGACAAGCAGTCACTCACAGAAATAACAACGAGAGCGCTGTTCAGCGCCAGCTCATTCATCAGCGACCCTCACACAACAGCAACAGCAACAACAGCACAGGACGATCGCCAGCGCGTGCGTATCACAAGACACCATGGCGTCCGTCCCAGCGAGCCGCATCGACGCGATGCAGACCAAGCTGCGGGAGGTCTTCGAGGTCAAGTCCGGCTACAAGGACGACGCGTTCCAGGTGAAGCTGCTGGAGAAGCACTTCCGGCAGTTCGACAGCGACGGCTCGGGCGTGATCGACTTTGACGAGTTCAGCCGCGCGATGGTCAAGCTCAACTTTGTCGGCGTGCAAGCCGAGGTCGAGGCGCTCTTCGACCGCTTCGACGAAGACCTCAACGGCGTCATCTCGTACTGCGAGTTCGCCCAGGGCGTGTTTGGCACCAAGGGTAAGAGCGCGACGAGCAACTCGCTGCTGATGCGCGTGCGCGACAAGATCCTGGACGCCGGTGGCAAGAACGGCATCCGCACGCTCGGCGTCATCCTCCGACGCATGGACCAGAACGGCAACGGCGTCATCGAGCTGGAGGTACGCACGCTTGTTCGGACTGGTAGAAGCCTTCATAGAAGGCGGAGCTCAGTGGGTCTAAGAAATGCTGCTGGTGCTGCTGGTACTGCTGCTGGTGTGCTGCTTGCTGCCGAACAGGAGTTCCAGGGAGGGCTGGAGCAGCTGGGACTCAACAACGTCGACCCGGGCGAGCTCGAGCGCGTCTTCCGGTTCTTCGACGCCGACCAGAGCGGCAAGATCACGCTCAACGAGCTGCTCCGAGGACTGAGGGTACGCACGAAAAAGACTGTATGCTATTCGGTTGTTGTCTGCACGAGCTCCACTGAGACAATCGAGTGGCTGCAGGGCTTCATGGCGAAGCGCCGGATCAAGATCGTGAAGGAGGCGTTCGCGCGGCTCGACACTTCCGGGGACGGCGTCGCGACGATCGACGAGGTAGAGCGGCTGTACGACCCGTCGCACCACCCGGAGGTGCTCGCCGGCCGGCTCAAGCCCCGCGACGCGCTGCTCGAGTTCATGCGTGTGTTCGAGGAGGCGCAGTCGGCAGGCGACGGCACGATCACGTGGCACGAGTTCCTCGTCTACTACAAGGATCTGAGCGCCGGGATCGCGAACGACGACGAGTTCGAGCTCATGATCCGCAACGCGTGGCACCTCAGCGGTGGCAAAGGCTGGAGCGCTAACTCGAGCTGCCGGCGCGTGCTTGCGACCTTCCGCGACGGCTCGCAGCGCGTGCTCGAGGTCGAGAACGACCTGGGCATCCGCGCGAGCGACAAACGCGCGATGCTCCAGCGGCTCGCGGAGCAGGGATACAAAGGAATTGTCGACATCTCGCTCGCGACTTGAGACTGTGGACGAAGCGGCGGGGCTGGGGGATCCAGGATCGTAAAGGATCATGGATCGCTGGGGAGCTGCTAGGATCGTCACGAGAATGTCAAGTGGTTGGATTGATGCGATGGCTCGTGGATCGCCCTGCGCATGCGTGTGGGGGCATTGCCAGGGGGAGCTGGCGAGGGCAGTCGTTGTCGATGATTTCTTTCGTCAAGTCTCGATGAATGATAATGGATCTCTTCTGAGAACCTGGCCGCGCACGAGGCAGCGTTTCCTACGGTCTAATGGATTCGACTCAGGTTCAAGGACAGAGCCGATGAATGATGAGGACAGCGCGATCCTCCAAGGATCTGCGTTCCTACCTTCAAAGTCTGGGCTGGACCACGGCCGTCAACGTCTGGTGGTGTCACACATGCCACGGTCGGCGCGCTGAGCGCGGCGCTTTTACAACTGAGGTATGTATGTGTGCGTGCCATTCCGACCAAAGGGATCAGATCGCGCGTGAGCGTGTGAGATTACTTTTTTTCGAGGCGGAGGTGCTTGCAAATGATGCTGAGATGCTTCGAAAGAAACCGGAGCGGGACGCGAACCGAGAGAGTCAGGGCCGCGTGGGTAGACAGAAGAGCACGCATCGCTCTTGCGTGGCGCTCGTGCAGACGCGAGCCAGCGAACGCGCGATGAAGCTGGATCCCCACGGCCGCAGAAGCAAAGCGACGCGAGTGGTGAGCAACACGAACGAAGTCGGCCGTCCTTCCGCCAGCGATTCGCTTACTTGCTCGCGATTCGAGAGACTGTATCCTCGCCCTTTCTTTGTGCGGTCGCGTGGTTTCACAACGTCACGACAGTTGGACTCTCTTCCCGAAACGTGGACAGCGTCGAGCAAAGAAAAGCCGAAACCGTGGCAGACGAGACCACGTCGCGTAACCGTTTAGCGCGAGTGAGCGAAGCAGCTCGGGACAGTCGATCGTTCTGGCGCGGAGCGGACAGTCCGCGCTGCTCGCTGATGCAAGCAAGAGGCGGCGTTCTCTCGCGGCGCCGCGCTCCGAGCGACAGAAACAGCGCGGTCGCGCGTGTCAGTGGGTGGCTCGCTGTAAAAGCCTGGATGGATGGATGGCGTCCAGTCAGACGACCCTCTCTCCGACTGTTCTTCTTCACTTTATCAAGGGCTTAAAGTGTGCAATAAGATTCTCGGTCACTCTACAGTACGACGGGACACATCACGCTGTCGCTCCTCGTCCGCCCTTTCACCACCCAACACCCCGTTCGCGTCCATAACGGCGCGCAAAGCTGGCCTTTTCGGAAGGCACGCCATCGCGCACAAGACTATCACGCCCGGTTAAACTAGTACGCGAGTGAGCGCGAGACTTGGTTTGCTGAAAACATTCGGCCGGGTCACTGATGTCGACTGCGCGATGCTGCGACCTTTGCCGCAGATTATGGAAGGGCTCCTCGCCACCTGCTCGTTTTTTCTCAGTCCCAAGCACAGTCTGAGTTTCTTGACCGAATCATCATTCCATCTCCATCCCCCTCACTCGTTCCTGTCCTGTCCTGTCAGGCTCGAAGTAACGAGCGTTGCCGTCTTCTGTCTGGCGTGTCGGTCGTTCCCTCTCGACCGGACGTTCGCTCGCTCGCTCGCTCACGCGCGCACACGCTCAAGCCATTCGACAGAACGCCAAGCGCGCCAGCAGCGGTTATGCGGGTCGCCCGCGACGGCGCCTTCGTCACTGGCAAATATGAACACGCGGGCATGAAGCGAAGCAGCAGCAGCAGCACCACGAACGCCTCGGAGCCCCAGCTGCTGTCCTCGGCATGGCCCAAGCGCGCCGAGTCCGACCCGAGTCCACGAGAGGCCAAGGGCGAGCACGACGACAGCCGCGTGGACCAGGGAGCCACGCCACGCGCGACGGGGCAGCACCAATGTCCCGAGCCAGAGTGCGGCCGCCGATTCAATCGCAAGTACACGCTCGTGGAGCACATGAAGACCCACACCGGCGAGAAGCCACACGTCTGTCCCGTGCGCACATGCAACAAACGCTTCAGCACGTCGGGCAACCTGTCACGACACAAGCGGCTGCACGGCTTCATCCAGCCGATCGAGTGTCCCGTCGAAGGCTGCATCTGCACGTTCCCGAGCGACAACAAGCTGGAGAAGCACATGAAGTTCCACTTAGGCAGCGCGGTGCACGTCTGCCAGGTCGGGAGCTGCGGCAAGACGTTCAGCACGATGGGGAACCTCAATCGCCACATGAAGAACCACCACCGCGACTCCCAAACTGCCGCCATCGACGCGAACGACGACAGCGAAGACATCGACGACGCAGGCAAGCAAGACGAAGACGAAGACGACAGCGACGCGGATGGTGGTACGTTTGCCAGCCAGCTCAAGGCTCCAGCTCGTCGTCCAGCGCTAGCTACGAAAAGACCCGTCACCCAGACCACCACCACCAGCAGCAGCAGCAGCACTACGGACCAACTCGACGTACTCGCGTCCATTCTGCACGAGGAGATCGACTTTGTCGAGCCGAGTGTCGGCGGCGCATCTGCAGTGCCCTCAGCCACGGTCGCAGCCACTGTGCAGCACCAGGAGGCAAAGAGCGACGAGAGCGACCCGGAGTCGCCGAACCGAAAGCGCCGGCGCACGATCCTCGACGACATGATCAGCTTCCACGTCACGCACTTTGGCAGCTGAGGCGCCGGCGCAGTCCACCCACTCGGTCTCCAGAGCGTGGCTGCAACATTATGGTTAATTTAATTCGCGACACCGATGCACTTTGCCGTTCCCTTTCACCAGCTTGACATTTCGTCAGGATGACGAAGGCGAGCGAGGACAGCGCAATCGGATTGTGGGTGCACGTCGGACCAGCTCCGATCCGTCATCACGATGCCTCCTGTGAGCGCTTCTTGTCAATTGGAGACGAGGAGCGAACGATGCAACCTCCAAGCGAGTGAAATCTATTCGGTGATCGAACTGGAGCACACAAACGTGTGGCCACGACGCGTCGCCCAAGTTCTCAGCACGCAATCGCACCCACAACGCTTGCGTTTGCCACCGGCAGCGAGAGCTGCCGTTCGCTCAGCGAATCAGCGCGGCGACAAGCAGAGCGAAGGAAAGGCAACATGCTTGGTTAGTTAGTTAGCCAGTGCCACTTCCTATCAGTCGCGAGATCGAGAACGGCGGAGGTGATATTTTATTTAGCACTGGAAGTTGGCCACGTGGAAGTGGACCATGTCGTCCAGGAGGCTCGGCGTCTGCGGAGACGGCGGTCCCGGTTGCTGGTACTGCTGCTGCTGGTACTGATGCTGTTGATACTGATTGTGATGGTGCTCTTGGAGGTGGTGCTGGTGGTATTGTAATCTCTCGTGAGACTGCAGCGGCGGTGATGGCTGCTGCTGCTGCTGCTGGCTTTCGTCGTCGAAGATGGTTGTGAGCGAGTCCAAGAGCGTGTCGGAGCTCCACGCGCGCTCTGGGTTGCCGCTCGCGTGCACGCTCGTTGGGTAGATGCGTGGAAACGGGATCGCGTGGCCGCCTGTGCGCGATGCAAAGTGCGGCTCGGTTTTCGCTCGCGCTCGCCCAGTATGGCTGCTACTGCTGCTGCTGCTGCTGTATCTCAAGTCGTCCGTCGCAGTTGGACTCTGAAAGTGGAGCTCTGACGACACGGAGCCTCGGCTGCTGATGCTGCTTCTGGCGTCGGAGCCTTCCGCGCCTTCGTGCTCGTCTCCGTGCTGGTGCTTCACGTGGCGATTGAGGTTGCCCATGGTGCTGAACGTCTTGCCGCATGTGCCGATCTTGCACACGTGCACGGGGCTGCCGAGGTGGTACTTCATGTGCTTCTCGAGCTTGTTGTTGCTCGAGAATGCGCTCCTGCAGCCGTCGACGGGACACTGCAGCGGCTCGATGTACCCGTGCAGGCGCTTGTGTCGCGACAGGTTGCCGGAGGTCGTGAAGCGCTTGCGACAGCCCGAGGCAGGACACACGTGCGGCTTCTCGCCCGAGTGGCTCTTGAGGTGCTCGACGAGCGTGTAGCGTCGATTGAACTTGCGGAAGCAGTCGCTCGCGGGACATGGGAACATTTGCTGCGTCGTGGAAGAAGATAGCGACGGCTGGGACTGCGGTTCGGATGGCATGGACGTGGAGCTGCTGGGACTCGGTGCGAGCCAGGAGCTGCCGCTGGCGTCTGGCGCGTAGAGCACTGGGAGCACGCGCAGGTCGTGGGCGGAGACGTCGTACGCCCAGGACTTGGCTCGCGCCTTGGCTGGCTGGTAGAACATCGGATCGCTCTCGTGGGACGGCAGCATCGTGTGTGTCTCTCTCTCTGTCGTGGTGGAGTGTAGCTCTGTTGCTGTTGCAAGTGTCAGACAGCGACTCTCCGCTCTGGAGCTCGTTGTTGTCTGAGGCGGACGCACCAAGTTCTGAAATGAAGCGTCGAGCGAGTCTCCGTGTCTGCTTCCTGTGTCTGTTGTCGTAAAGAGCCACGGACGTCGGAGAGATGCGGCGAGCGAAAGACAGGGAGGAAGGAGCGACTGGAAACGGAAGGAGAAGAGCGCTGGCGCTGAGATATGAAAGTGTTTAGCTGGACACGCCGAGGTTCTCAAACGATCTCTCGTTCGTGTGCGGATCGTACCGTCGAGCGCTCGTTTAGAGTCCTGGATGGCTGTCACAACCAGTCTCCAGTTTGGCTGTCCGGGATGCACGCAGCTCCTCCCAGCAGCCCAGAGCAATCACCGGCCGCTGGCTCGCACGCAGTCCACAACGCGTCCGAGTCGAGAGATTTCCCTGAGTTTGAGCGCTGAGATATCGATCCTCCAGAGTCTGGAGCCCACGAGCACGTCCCAATCGCCACGTGCGACACCGCGCGAGGTCCAGCGCTCGCAGTTCCCATTCGGGCTGGCTGACTGCGCTGAACAGCGCGCAGTCTACAGTCTGCAGTGCTGCAAGCCAGCCTCCCAAATGCCTCGTGCGTGTGAGTGTTCCGGTCGCCGCTTCCAGAGCGCGTGACTGCAAGCTGCAACCGCAGCCCGTTGCCGCGGACTATCGAAATCATCGGGTGAAGTGTCGTCACTGGGCAAGAGACCGCGCTGCTGGCCATAAACATCGTGTCCACAAATGAACCAGAGTCCAACCCTGCGTGTCAAGAGACAGGGAGGGCGGACGTCAACAACACAGCAACTTTCCATAAAAGTACGCTTCTCATCCGAGACTTCTCGAGCAAGAATCGAACCGACTGGCGCTGTGCTGCCGCGTGTGCTCTCATCTTGCTGTTATCTGCTGATGTGAAGGACGCGCAGGTTGACAGCGTCGCATCGCTTCTCTGCTAGATGATGCTGCTGTGAGTCTACAATCGTTTGCCGCCTCTGCCTTTCTGGACAAAGCGACTGGAAACAATCGCCGCTGGCCACCTGGATCTAGCACCTGCTGGCGCTGATGAGGCTCCAAGACCATAATCCGCAGAGGAGAGCGATCACGCTGCGTCTCCTGGGATCAGCGTCTCGAACTGTAAACGACAGCGACGCAGATGCTGCTGACACTCACGCACCATCGCGCACCATCGCGCCTGCCACCTCGCCTCTCATCGTGTCCAGCGCACAAGGCGACAACGCTCGGATAAGCAACTCTGGTTGTTCCACCCCACCGCTCTTGCCGTTTGGAAGGGCCAAAGTGGACACGAAAGAACTGCTTTCCGACCTCCAGTTTGCTGTTGCACAGTCCGCCCCCGCCGTTGTCGTGGCATCGCGCTCGCCTGGTGTCTGCCGCCCTTTGCAGTCTTCCTCGGCGAAGACTTGCCTTGGGATTGAAGACGCACTGCTGGCGGCGGATGACATCCAAGCGGAGGGCTCCGGAACAAACAATAGCGCGCGCGCGTGAGTAACGCCTCGACTGCGGCGTGGCTACAGAGTGCAAGGTCCAGGCGCATTCGGCGCTCTTCCAGTGTGGACAAGTGTCATACGGCTGCGCCACGACTCTGCGCCGCGCGGTCCGCCTCTGGTCGCTGGTCGCGCAATTCGCAGCCCCTTGAGCTCCATGTGCTCCAAGAAGCGACGACGCCCAGCCGTTGCAAACGCGCTGTTGGTGCCACTTTTTGGAGAGCAATCACCGACTCGCGGGTTTCTACATCACAGGACCAAAGTAGAGCAATACAGAGGCTTGCGTGCAAGTCGAGCCAAGGTTGGCTCAATGGATGATCTGACCAACCGTACACACACACACACATCCCCTTCCAGCTCAATCAGCGAGGAGGCTTGAAGCGTGGGATGCGGCCGCCGTCGTCGTCCGTCCTCGCATTACGGGTGTCAGCGGTCCAGAGTCTTCAGGCTGCCGCTGTTTGCTACGTACAGTTGTTGGTCTGCAGACAGAAGAAAGAAGGGGCGAGCGCGACGTCGGCGCTGAACATGGCGTCCGTCCATCCCCAGCCGTCAACCATTGCGCGTTTCGCTGGGTCTCAGCAACACCACCGCTGCCAGCCACCATTGCAGAAGCAGAGCTCGACGAGGCAAGACCGACCGCATCTGTAGCACCAATACACTGCAGCCGAGCCACAGACGCAGAAAGATAGATAGATGTATCCGAGCCACCCGCTGCCGCACGAAGAGCTCAATCTGAAGCAGCAGCTCAAGCGCGAGCCGATGGCTGTGGACGGCCCGACGACGCCCACCGCGTCCTTCCAGGAGCTCCTGCTCACAGACAACTTCGTCGGTGGCGGCGGCGCTGCGGCGGCGGCGCCAGCGGTGCCAGCACAGTACCCGCAGGACGCCGTGATGCACCAGTGTCCGGACCCCGAGTGCGGCCGCCAGTTCAGCCGCAAGTACACGCTCACGGAACACATGAAGACCCACACCGGCGAGAAGCCACACGTCTGTCCAGTGCGCACATGCAACAAACGCTTCAGCACGTCGGGTAACCTGGCGCGCCACAAGCGGCTGCACGGCTTCATCCAGCCGATCGAGTGTCCCGTCGAAGGCTGCATCTGCACGTTCCCGAGCGACAACAAGCTGGAGAAGCACATGAAGTTCCACTACGGCGGCCCCGTGCACGTGTGCGAAGTGCTCGGTTGCGGCAAGACGTTCAGCACGACGGGCAACTTGAACCGCCACATGAAGAACCAGCACCCGGACGTATACAACCCGCACGCCGGCGCGTCGTCCGGCACGCCGACCGAGGGACGTAGGAGCCGCACGCCGCTCAAGAAGAGCCCCACGAGCGCCGAGGACTGGTCGCAGAGCTCCAGCAACGGCGAGCATCACGACAACGAGGACGACGACGAGGACGACGAGGAAGATGAAGAGCAGCAGCAAACTCGATTGGAGCGCAAGCCCAAGTGGCCAGCGGCGTTTACGGTCGAGACCGAGCCACGAGCCACGACGACTGGCGAGCTGAACGAGCACGACGAAGACGAAGGTGAGAAGCCCGACATGATCCTCGACTCGCTCTCGTCGCTGCTGGAGGACACGGAGATCGTCAAGAGTGCGCAAAAGTCCCAGAGCGGGCTCGCACTCCAGGCAAATGGCCCAACGACAACAGCAGCAGCGGCCGCCGCGGTGGCGTCAGAGAACCTTTTTGACGACATCATCCGCTTCCACGTTGAGGACTTGGGCGGCTACCATGCGACGACAAAGTAGAGACAGAAACGAAAAAGAGAAGACAATAATATTTAAACACGACAGAGGCATCGAGAAAATGGACGACCGTTCTCGCTCTTGCACTGGAAAAGCAGCAGCAGCACGTTCTTCGAGACGTCGACGACGCGGCTCACAGCCAAACCGTGGTGTCATTGCTCTTGGATAGTGTCTGTGCCTCATTAAGATCGCAATTGAAGCGGCGCCGTCTCCGGTGGACGCTTCCGACTGACCGATTTCGTGTGCACGAAAGTCTCACTCTGGCGTCGCGCACCGAGAGATCCCAAGGGAACGGGGCGGTACAATTCGTGACCCAGAGCGGTGCCTTCTCAGTGCGTTGCGTTGCCAGAATGTGGCTCCATGTCAGCGAGCTCTTGGTTGTCTACCTCCAGTCCGCTGCGAATGGCTGGTACGACCTCGCTCCTCGCGCGTGTTCCTCCCACTCGAGGGGCACGGAGGCGGCTCTTTCGGTCCGCACCTGCATTTCTGGAGCCCAAGCCAGCACGGCTGCAGATGTCGCTCGACTCGTGTCCTGTTCTGTTTGCCGAATCGCTTCAGAATTGCTGTTGGGCAGTCGAACGCTTCCGCTGTTCCGACCATCCAGATGGCTCGCTGACTCTATTTCCCCATACAGAAGCTCCCTCAATTCATCCTCTCCGGATGCATGAGACGGAGGGGAAGGCGGGGTTGAGGCCATGAGATATTCAAAAAAAGTGGACAGAGGCCACACAGCAGCTTATCTGAACAGCAGCCAGACCGATGGACACACAACTCGCGTCTGGGGACGCGCACGAACGCTCTCCGGATGAGCTCATTCTCACATTCTCCACCACCTTGGCATTCCAAACTCCAAAGATGAACATGGCCAGCACGACGAGCAGCTCCGTGGCTGTCCCGCACGTCGCCATCTACCCAGAGACGACGATGTTCAAGTGCGACTTCCCAGGCTGCGACCGACAGTTCAACCGCAAGTACACGCTCGCGGAGCACGCGATGACCCACACCGGCGAGAAGCCACACGTGTGTCCCGTCAA
>JAADWH010000431.1:0-22893 GCA_023335995.1 Globisporangium nagaii
GGCGAGGTGCGCGTTCAAGATCTGCCGACTTACACACACCTGCTCGACGACAATTTCCACTTCTACCTCGATCCAGCGGCTGTGAACGGGTTGGAGCCAGAGAGCAGCGACGAGAAGGAGAAGAGGAAGTCGCCACGCGAGAGCGAGAAGAGATCGCCGCGCAAGGGCGGAAAGAAGTCGCCACGCGAGCACGATGAGCTCAAGTGCGACAGATCATGTGTCTAATATCCAATTGAACTGAATCCGAAACTCAATCACATTTGTCAACAGTCTGAATTCGCATGTATCATCGCTGAAGCTGACAGCAGGGCGAGCGCGCACCGGAAGTTGATCAGTTCGACGTACATATCCGACGCGCGTTCTTCCTTCGATGCATTTGCCACCACGGTTGAGCAAGAACACCGGAGCATCAGTTTTGGGATCTGAGCAACCACTCAGATCGCCCGAAGTCTCCAATGGTGGTTGTGGTTGCTCGTGTCTCCGTCGTACGCCTGGATACTCTCGCCTGCGTAATGGTCGAGCGCCATCCCTGTCTCTCGATTCAGGAGCGCAACGCACCCGTCGCCGACAGCCACCTCTCGCCACTCGTGGTAATGGTCGTACACTTCTTTGACGAAGGCTTCGATGGCTTTGCCGCAGTCGTGCTCGAGGATCTTGCCAGTGCCGACGTTTCGGTACGCCACGAAGCCGCCCGAGGTCGCGAACCGCTGCCACTGGTGGTTTGCGTGCGTCTCGTCGCTGCTGTTCGCTTGGATCGACTTGCCGCCGCAGTGCTTCACGATCTTTCCCGTGTAGCGGTTCTTGATCACGACGATGGCCGGTCCTTGCCTCTCGCGCACCACGCACGGCTTCCACTGGTGGTTCACGTGGCCCGCGTTGTCGCCGTACGCCTGGATCGATTTGCCATACCAGTGGTCGAGCGTTTTGCCGGTCGCGCGGTTCCTGAGCGCCACGAAGCCGCCGCCGGCGTCCACTTCTTTCCACTGGTGGTTGGGATGGCTTACGTCGTCGTTGTATGCCTGGATGGACTTGCCGCAGTAGTGGTCGAGCACCATGCCGGTCGCCAAGTTCTGGAAAGCGACGTACCCGTCCGAGTTCGGGAGCCGATACCACTGGTGGTTCCAGTGGTTCTCGTCGCCGTTGTACGCCTGGATGGACTTGCCGTAGTAGTGGTCGAGCACCATTCCCGTCGCGTGATTCTTGAGCGCCACGATTTGAGCGTTCTCGTCGTGTGCACCCATGCTCTGCGATGCGAAGAGAGTGTCTGACGGCGTGTCTGCAGATGGCTGTAGCGCGGGAAGAGCAGCTAACGCACGTGACTAGGACGAGGCGAAATCTCGACTGCAGTGGCTTGTGATCGAGCGGAAAAGCTGACAAGGAGAGCTCGCTGGGATCGACTCCAACCCCGCAGAAGAACTTGCAATTGGATTCTTGAAGCGGTGGGCATCGTGTCGGTGGAAAATCGACAGAGCGAAAATGTGCTGAGCAGAAACTGAGCGGATTCCTCGACGTCTGCATTCAAGGTTCAGCAACCGAAAGCCGTTGAACCGAGGCGACTCTCAAAAGAATCCAGAATGTCGCCACAGGATCGAAGGTTTCCATGTTCTCACGGGCTTGTTCATGAGTGGTTTGGAAGGCTCCGCAGCCAATCGCCTCTGCTCTCCACTTCGACTTTTGCTCCCGATCTACCACGCACCGGCTGATGAACACCATGCAGGCGACCGAGTTCGCCGTGCCGCTCATGATAACTCCCGACGGCGCGATCTACAGCAAGCCGCAAAAAGACTCCCCCAGTCGAGAAGCAATCTCGGAGATCGTGATCATCAAGAATCGCGCGTCGCACAACGTCTTGGATCACCACTACAGCATGAAGATCACGGCGTACGACGACGATGAGACGCACGCAAACCACCAGTGGCACCGCTTGTCGACGAGGGACGGCTACGTGACGTACAAGAACGCGGCCAGCGGCAAGGTGCTCGACCACCACCGCGGCGAGTCGATCGACGCGCTCGACGACACCCTGCACCACCCGTCGCGGCACTGGAAAGAGGTGGACGTCGGCGACGGCTTCGTGGCGATCCAGAACCGCGCGACTCTCAAAACGCTCGAGCATTTCAATAGCGACATTATTGTCGCGCGAGACGATGTGGTCGACAACGCGCACCACCAGTGGCAGGTGAGAGTGGTTTGACAAGGAGAAATCCCGTCAGAGAGAGTAAGGACGCCAGAGTGATCAGCGAGTAGATTGTGTAAAGGAACGAGAATCGAGGAGCGTGTGCGGATGTGAGTCACGCCTCCTCTATCCTGACGCACGAGCCGATCATGCGAGACCTCCCTGCCTGTGAACGCGGAACATGTGGCGTTCCAAGAGCGCACGCCTTGCGAGAATCACCGCCGGGCTTGCTCTGCAGGTCGCACCGGCCGTTCTCTCCCACCAGCTCGCTTGCTGCTGCTGTCGGGAGTAGCTCTTGAGACTCCTGGCATCCAGTGCTGGTGGGGCAAAGGCAGATCCATCGGCGTGTCGACGCGGTGGAGGATCGCCAGGTGCTCTCGCCGAACCATCTCGATACTGGTTGCAGAGTAGCAGTTGTGCAGCAGAGCAGAGATCGCATCCAGCGAAGCAGATCAGTCAGGTGTTCTCCAAGTGGATCGGTGGTGAGTACTACATTCAACGAGCGTACCGCTGAGCAAGCGACCGGGCTTCGCTTTGTGCTTCTGCCTTGGCACTTTCGAGCTCGCGACAGCATTTCTGCAGCGACTGGAGGTCTCTGCCAGCATAGTTGGTCGAACATCCGCACAGTTGTTTCAGTCAGCGCACCAGTTGCTACGCGATCCGTTCTTTCGTGTGTGTGTGTGTGTGTGTGTGTGTGCTTCGTGGCGCACCGATAGGCGAGCTGCAGCGCTTGGTCCTTGCTCGCCCGTGCCGCTTTCTCATCTGCACCAGCAATTGTGTGTGGTCGCTACTCAGAAAAGTCCGTCGAGCTACCCATCTTCTGATGCACTTTGAAGCAAAGCCGACCTTCCGTTTCCACCGCCAGACGCTGCATCTCAGCTTGGAGCGTCTTGGTCGACAGCCTGAGCTCCTGGAAGCTCGGAAGTTCGCCACAACGTAGTCCATGTCAGAGGAGCAATGGCAGCCATTTCCCACAACCACTCCAATCGTCGCACATCGTTGGTTTGCGTGAGCTTGAGCAGCGACGCCTCAGCTTTCTCGCGCTGGCATTTCTCGCTCTCCCACTCCACACGCAGGCGTGAGAGTCCTTGGCGCAGCTGCCGCAGCTCCATGTCCATCGCGCGGAACTGCTCGGTTTTCCTCTTCTCCAGCGACTCGCGATGCGCCTCGCTCTGCTTCCACTCGTCTCGCTCACGACTGTACTGGCTCTGGATCGCATCGCGCTCGTGGCTGATGGACTGCTTCGTGATCGTCTCGAGCTACATGGACGGCACAATTGCGTGTGATCCTGTGCTTGGAGTTCACAGTGCCCAGGAGTCCGAGACACACGCACCTGGACTTGGCCCTGGAGAGTGAGCACGTGGCTCTTCAAGTCTTCGAGCTCGCTCACCATCTGCTGCATGCTGGAAGAGAGCAAGTGGCACCTTCACGTCAGTCACCAGCGACTTCCCACACAGCTGTGCATGACTTCAGCGCAGGAGTACTTGTGCTCCTTCTGCTGCAGCGCGCGCGACAGATCCTTGTTCTCGCGCCGCTCCTCTTTCACTTCTCGCTGGATCCGGAGCAGCTCGTACTGCAGTGCTTGCTAGACAGCGTGGATGGGTAGGATGTGATCACCATACCTGGTGAGTGTCAATTGCTTCGAACTCGAACGTGAAGGTGCAGATCATAGCAATGGAGCTGCTGAACCATTTGATTGTGCAGATCCGCGTTCTGAAGAACAGGAGCAGCCACACAGACAGATCGAGTCCACGCAGTCAAACAACAGAACCAAAGTGCGAACCCACTTGCACTCCAAGCACTTCGGCACCTCGGACTGCGCCTCTCTGTGCCTCAAAGTCGCACTCTCGAGCTCACTCGTGGCGGCTCGCAGCTGCTCCAGCTTCTCGCTGTGAGACGTCGACAGCGCTTTCAGCGCCTCGGACTGCTCTCTCAGAGTTTGCTCTGCTGCTTGCCACTTGGCTTCGTTCTCTCTACCAGTCGCAACCAGCAGCACCGTGGAGCGTTAGATCTGCCACAACTGCGAGTGGAGTGGGCGAGCATGCTGCCAGACTTGCCTCCCCCAGCCCAAGAGCGACTTGTACTCGTCGTCGGCGAGCGCGAGGCGGTGGAGCAGCTCAGATTTCTCGATCTACAGCATTGGTTTTTTCACGTTGTGGGTAGCAGCATGAAGGCTCCATGCAGCCAAACGCGCGTTAGATGGTTGCATCGCGCACAGTACCTCCAGGCTGCTCACGGCATTGTCGGACTGCAGTAGATCGCTCGCGATGGCGTTGTACTTGGACTGCTGCTCCGCCAGCTCGTTGTGGAGACGCTCGCACGCTGCTTGCTCCGCGGCTCTCGCCTACAGCCAAGACATAGCGAAGACAAGCCTCTGCATCAGCATACATGTGCGTGTGAAGACGAACAGAAGGCTCTGTCAGCACACAAGCTCTACCTCGATCGCGAACTGCGCGATGAGCAGCGTCTGCTCGAAGAGTTGCTCCTTGGTCGCCGTCTTGAGATACTCCTTCAGATCGCCATAGTGCGGTCGCTGCAGCACCTGGCGGATCAGCAGCGCGACGTTCGGCTCGGCAGCAGCAGCGTTTACAATGTGCTGTACACGGACGGTTGCTGCTGTTGGAGCCTTCTTTCTGGCGGAGGCTGTGGACGAGTGGGCTGGCGATGGCTCCGTGTCTCGAGCGACGCTCTTCTTGACTTTCTTCGCAGTTGCTGTCGCCTCTCCACGACCAGCACCAGCACCAGCAGCTGATGATGACGGCACGCAAGCGTTGCTCCTACTGCTCTCGTTCTCCTTCGCGCGGCGGATCTGCTGTCTGCGGCGCAGCAGACTCGCGCGGTCTTCGCCAGTCATGGCAGACTTGCGTCGAGTGGGTTGGCTTCACTTTGGACGTCGCTTCGAGATCACATCAATACACTGTCGATCCGCTCAAGTGCGGTCTTCGTTGTGCTCGCCAGAGTGCCACAAAGAATGAGCGGAGGAGCTCTTCGAAGCCGGACCACTTCGACGCGAGCGAAGAATCTCGATCAAGGCTTCGCTACCCACGAGTTCAAGTGAGCTCAGCGAGCCGTTTAGAATGTCCAAGTGCACGAACCTCCAAAGCGGGACAGCTCGCTCAGTTTGCGCGTTCGGACAAGCGTGACGTCAGCAGTGTTCATGAAGGCGCTCCATCTGTGAGGGCGATCATGTGAGAAATGCACGAACGGGTGGCTGAGGATGCGCGAGAAGGGAAGTGCTTCAGGGAGAGCTCGCGATCCAGAGTGCGACCATGGACCGTCAGTCGCCCGTTCCTGAACTCGACTCGCTTCGTCAGCAGCACCAGAAGGTGCGCTCAAATGGTATCTTGACGCCTGTGTGCATCACGTGCATCAAGACGCTATCGAGATATGCAGCGTTGCTGATGAGGATGTCAAAACATAACGCGTTCTCGAGAGTGCTGCGGAGACTCAGAAACGCGCACAGCGAGGCGATTCTCTTTCAGATCGTTCCCTCAGATGTGTGCTCTCCCTCGCTCCCATTGGACGCTTCGACATTGCGCTTCACACGCAGACGAATCCGCTCCACCCAGCACTTTTGGATCTGCTGCGCCAGCTCTCTTGACGAGAATCGAGCTCCAGAGTGACTCAGCGACCTGCCAAATAGATCCGACGAGTGAGCAGCTGCCACCTGGGCTCACGCGGCTCGAGGGTGGACACCTGAGCTGGACAGGGCGGACACTCGTTGGATCGACATGAGCTGAGCCGCATTTTCTCATCGCCAAGTCTGAATGAATGGCATGGACGACTTTCGCGGATGAGAGATGTCTCATGCTTTGTGCTGAATAGTTGTGTGAGTTATCAAAAATAGCTTTGTTGAATGTGGACGTTTTTGCTGCATCTTTCTCGTTCTCGGACAATAATGGTTTTGCCTTTCCGAGATGTGACTTTGGTAAAGTATGAGCAGCTGGAATCGATGGTCTCATCTTCGGCATAGGAGATCCAGCAGCACAGCCTGAAACAGGCAAGTACCCTTTACTGTGTTTAATTCCGCTATATGACCCTCATTTGCATTACCCATCTTCACAAATCAGCTAACTCAGCGCGCTTTTCAGCCAATCGCTGCGGCGCCCTATCCCACGCCGCAAGCAACCCCTGTCGCGCAATCCGCTTGAAACCGATCCAAGCTCGTCGTTCATTTCCGGCTCACTCACTCACTCGCTCATTCGCACTCCCGCCTGGCCCATTCAGACACATAGTCAACCTTCCCCCAAGTCTCAGCCGTCCATCCCATCATCCTCCCAGTCAGTCATTCGCGCTTTCGCCCGCTGCCCAGCACCCCAGTCCAGCCCAGCTCCTCTTCTTCAACCTCGCCCCTCCGCGCGTCGCCAGTCCCCAGTGGATGGCCGATCTGTTCCTCAACCTTCGTCAATAGCCCTCCCCCCAAGCCCTCCTCACACCCTCAAAGCCACAGTCGCCATGCCTGCCAACACGCTAGAGAACCTCACGCCGCGCCTCGACGATGCCTCCTCGCACCAGTTCTTCCTCGAAGCCAGCACCCCGCGCAGCCAGAGCCAGAGCCAGCGCTTCAGCCCGAGTCGACTGAGCGCCAGCCGCAGCTCGCAGATCCATGACCACCACCTGCAGATCGACGAGGAGCCCGAGATCGTGGACAAATATTACCTGCCGGTGGATCCGAAGCAGTTCGACCGCGCCACCGAGGTGCAGCCGTGCAACTGGCTGCGGCCGCACATGCGCATCTTCCACGTGTCGTGGATGTCGGGCATCACGGGCTTCATCGGCTGGTACGCCATCCCGCCGCTCATGCCGGTCATCAAGACGCAGCTCGGGCTCACGAGCGGCGAGGTGCTCAACTCGGACATTGCGGCCACGGCGAGCACGATCATCACACGCATCGTCGTGGGCCCGCTGCTCGACGCGTACGGGCCGCAGCAGGTGCAGAGCTGGCTGCTCTGGATCGGCGCGCTCCCCGTCGCCTGCGCCGCGTTCGTCAACTCGTCGCTCGCGCTGCTCATCGTGCGCTTCTTCATCGGCTTCATCGGCTGCGTCTTCGTCTCGGGTCAGTACTGGACCACGATCACGTTCGCCAAGAACGTCGTGGGCACAAGCAACGCGATCACGGGTGGCTTCGGGCTCGCAGGCATCGGCTTCGCGTTCCTGCTGCTGCCGTACATCAACAACCTCATCACAACAGGCGGCCACATCTCGGACGACCTGGCGTGGCGCATTACGATCGCGCTGCCAGCGATCGCCATGGTGGTCATGGGCTCCGTCATTCGCTTCTCCGTGGACTCGTGTCCCATGGGCGACTTCCAGAACCTCATCCACGCCAAGCGCGATGCAGGCACGACCGCCATCAACAACGGCAGCGTGAGCGGCGCTAGTTTGCAGGTGCGGCAGTCGCAGCAGCAGCCTCAGGTCGGGCTGCTCAAGTCGTTCGGGATCGTGCTTTCGGACTGGAACACGCTGATCCTGATCCTGCACTACGGCGTGTGCTTCGGCGCCGAGCTGCAGCTCAACAACATGGGTGCACTCTACTTCTACGAAGAGTTCCTGCAGCCCGGGTGCACGGACCAGGACGACGCCGCGTGCCACATGCTTACCAAGACCCAGGCGGCGACCGTCGCGTCGGCGTTCGGACTCATGAACCTCGTCGCACGAGCGATCGGCGGACTCATGTCGGACTACATGAACCGCAGGTTCGGCATGAAAGGTCGTCTGTACGTGCAGTTCGTGCTGCTGTGCCTCGAAGGCGCGCTCGTGATCGTGCTCAGCCGCTGCCACTCGCTCGGCGTCTGCGCCGCGGTCTACGTGCTCATCGCGGTCTCGGCGCAGTCTGCCGGCGGCTCGACGTTCGGCATCGTGCCGTACCTGAACGAGGCGTTCACGGGCACCGTCACGGGTCTCGTTGGCGCCGGCGGCAACTTGGGCGGCGTGGTTTTCGGCGTCATCTTCCGCGCCACGGCCTCGCGCCAGGACGGGCTGCTGTACATGGGGGCGATCATCATGGCGAGCTCCCTGTTCACGTCGTGTCTCTTCTTCAAGAACGAAAAAGGTCGCGAGATCCGATAGACAAATAGAAATGAATGGATCACAAAGGTATGCGTGCAATAAACCACCAGCTATTTACTCAACGCAGAGAGAGCCTCAACGCAGTGTTCGTCCTGGTTCTGGAGGCGGTAGCTACAGCACACTCGAGACATCCGAGAGCGCGATCAAGCTGCAGCGCTGCACGAACTTCAGAAAATCCACGACGCATCGTGATTCAAAACCGAGCAAGAAGGCGGTTGCGAGTGTAAAGTTAGACTTGGATCAGCCGTTGCAGGAGTGAAACCAATTTCGATTTTGCTGCCATGCTCTTGATGCGAGTCACGCGCTGCGTCTCATGGCGGAGCCATGGTGGAGTCTAACGCCGCTGCGCTTCATCTTCGATCGCTGTTGCTCGCTGGCAGCTCGATCTCGCGATGATCAACAGAGACCGGGATGAAGAAGCAGACGGAGCAGCGACCGGGCTCCTTGCTCCCGATGTCGACGAAGCGCCAGTCGAGTCCTCGGCAGCCACAGTCGATACAGAGAAGAGCGGCGAGCACCAGACCCAAGCTCCCAAGAGCAACAACAATGTCGGCACCAGCGCCGCCGTGAAGAGCCCATTGCCAAAGCCAAAGCCTCAAGGCAGCGGCCATGGCGGAGCTCAAGTCGCGCCGTTTCCGCGCATCGAGGACTTCCAGGTCGGCAAGATCCTGAGCAACAGCCTCAGCGAAGCGCTCACGCCAGCCGCGCGCCAAGAGGAAGAAGCGAGCTACATCCCCGTGGCTCTTGCGCGCACGCATCTCGCGAAAGTGGTGGCGGATATGCACACGATGAAGGACGAGCAGGCGCTCAAGATCGCGCAGATCATGGAGCGGTACAAGGCGATCGAGCAGGACACGCAGGCGCACTACGAGAGCTACGTGAAGGAGATCAAGAGCAAGGCGAAGAGCAAGATCCAGGACGAGAAGCGCAAGTACGCGGCACTCGAGAGCGCCAGTGCTGAGCAGCGAGTTCGAGCGGAACTAGACAAACAGCAGTTGATAGCCGAGCACGAGCAGGAACAGAAGCTCCATGAGCAACAGCGAGAGCGCTGGAGAGAGAGCTTGGAGAGCTCTCTGCAGCAGCACGAGGACGCCATGGCGCGCTGCCATGCGCTCGTGACGCAAGAGCTCGCTCGGACCTCTCAAGTCCACGCGAGCGAGCGAGACGCCAAGCTCGCACAGCTTCGCAACGAGCTCGTCATGTGCTGGGAAGATGCCAAAGCCGAGTCCGGCCGGATGCTCGCACAGCTCGACCAGCTCCGCAAAGAGCTGCTTGTGAAGGAGAAAGCGTTCTTGCGCCGCGTGCAGCAGATGCAGAGCGCGTTTGAGATTGAGTTCGAGTCGCTCCAGTGCCTCAACACCGTCGTGAACCGCGTCGTCGACATGGCGCAGCAGCAGATGCAGCGCAGCAAGACCAAGGAGCTCACGACGCAGATTAGCAAGCTCGAGAGCGAGATGAAGGACGCCGCGCAGCGAGAGAGCGGTCTCCAGCGGCGTCTGGCGGAGGCGCGCGAGCGATTCGCGAGCATCGAGCGCGCTGCGGTGGTCGACACGATGGAGTTCATGCTCCAGACGCTGGAGCTCGCGCCAGCCAAGTCTCCGCCAAAGCCTCTTGCTGAGGAGCTGCCGACGACGACGACAACTGCCATCCAGACAGATCTACCGCAACAGGAGGAGCTGGACATGGCGATGGCGCTTCCGCAAGTGCAGTACGAGACGCAGGTCGAGCGTCTGCGAGAGCGCAACCTCGAGATCCTGCACTCCAAGCAGCATCTGAAAGCTCAAAAAGCAGAGCTGCAGGCGCTACTCGAGAAGAAGAACGCAGCGAAGACTCAGATCAAGGCGTGGCTCGCAGCTTTCCAGCACGAGCACGGCCATGAGCCCACGATCGAGGACAAGGCGCAGGTAAAAGACCTCTACTTGCTTTTCAAGGCGAACGAAGAGGCGTACAACAGCAAGAAAGACGCGGTCGCGCAGCTCAAGGCACGGCACCACGAGCGCGTGCTCGAGATCGACACGATCACGCAGTGGCAGGCGCTGGGCGACACATTGGTCAGGAACAGCGCGCGGGCTGAGCTTGTCGAGGGGATCGACAGCAGTGCGCTGAGTCTGAGCAGCAGCAGAGCCAGCACTGCGAGTGGCTCGCGACCAGTATCCAGCTCGCAGTCGTCCAGAAGCGAAGACTCAGACGAGTCCGCTGTTTTTCATCCTCCTGCATCACATAAAGACACTGCTGCGCTAGAGCACGAGCTGGAGCTCCTGCGGCAAGAACTCGTTACTGTGAAGAGAGCGGCCGAGAAGCAAACTGGTGCAGAAGCAGCAGGCGACACCATCGACACAGTCTCAAGAGTATCACCTGAGGTGCCAGACGAGGCTGAGGAGACCGAGAGCGAGACTCCGTTTGGTGAGGACGCTGGAGGTGGCGACTACATGGAAGCTCCTGTCGATGCTGAGGCTGAGCTCGACGACCAGCAGCTCAATGCGGTTGCAGCGAAGGCGGCGCCACGACATGCACTCGAAGAAGAGGAGAAACAGCTCAGAGAGGCGATGCAGCTGGCTCAAGAGCACGAGCAGCAGCAACTCCAGGCTCTCAAGCAGCAGCAGGAGCTCGTGGCGGTGGAGATGGAGCAGCAGCGCGCGAGCCTGCAGACGACGATCGCACAGCTGACGCAGGAGATCGATCAGCGCAAAGAGGAGAAGTCAAAACTCGAGAAGGAGATCGAGCAGCTGCGGCTGCACCTCGAACTCATGGAGCTCAACCATGACGAGCACGACATTGACATGGACATGGATGGTGAGCTTCGTCATCGCAATCAGGCTCATGAAGGCGACGCGCAGAGTGGCGAGAAGTCTTCGGGTCGGCGCGATGAGCAAGTGAAGCGGAGAGCGAGCCAGAACACGTTCTTCGACGACGAAGAAGCCGTGGAGAGCGAGGATGACGACGACGAGTCTGTTGGGAGTGCAAAGAGTCCAAGCAAGGCAGCCGACGAAGAGCTGCTCGACGCGAACGAGGACAGCAGCGGTGACGAGGACGAAGATGACGAAGGCGGCAGCGCGGATCAAGAAAGCGCCGACGCCAAGGACTCGCACGACGCGTCGTCAGCTCTCTTGGACAAGGAACGAGAAGAAGATGAGAAGAAGGACACGGAGAGCCCAGCCGAGAAGGACGACTTCATGTCCTGTCTCCACCTGGTCACGATCATCCGCGACGCCGTGGAGCAGGGCAAAGCGCAGTTCAACCGCGGCGACAAGGCGAAATGCTACCAAACGTACCAGAAGGCGAGCGAAAAGTGCGTCGAGGAGCTCAAGTGCATGCACCAGAGCCGTCGTGAGGATGTCGCGGGGTTCAAGAGCGCGCTCGGTGAGGCTGCTCGCTTGCCACCGGCGCGTGGCTCGATGATCCTCCGCAAGCAGCTCGACCTGCTGCTCGCAGACTGCGAGAAGCGTCTGAAGGATCGCGAAGAGCGAGCGGCTGCGAAGCGCAAGCTGCAGTTGGAGCGCTCGATGGCGTCGGCCAAGCAGGCGGCTGACCGAGCCTCCGCCGCGAAGTCTCCAGCCAAATCCTCGACTCCAGCCAAGAAGAGTCACAAGAAAGCCACGCCGTCCGATCTCCCAGACTTGAGTGATAGCAGCAGCGCTGCGAGTCCGGCAAAGGTGTCGAGCACTGTTGGATCCAGCGGTGCAAGCTCAGGGCCGATGCCGGCAGGCGGCAAAGTCCTCGAGGAGTACAAGCAGAAGCTCAAGGCACTGGAGGCGAAAGCCAAGAGCGACCGCGTGAAGATCACCCAGCTCGAGGCTGCTCTCTCCAAAGCTGAGGCACAGCTCAGCAGTAGCTCTGGTGGCGGCAACAGCAACAGCGGCGGCGGCGGTGGCGGTGCAAACAGCGCAGTGCTCGAGCGCAAGGTGGCCGATCTGGAGAAGAAGCACAAGCACGCGCTCGAAGACGCCGAGAAGAGTCTGAAGAAAGAGATCGGCGCACTCTCGCAGCAGCTACAGGCGGCGCAGAGCAAGTCCCAGGCACTCCAGGACCAGGTCGCGCAGTCCCAGAAGGAGCTCGCGACTCTCGGCGGCAAGGCGACGCAGCTCACGAAGCTCGAGGACGAGATGGTGACGCTCAAGCAGCAGGCTGCTCAGGCGACCGCGTTCTCCGAGGAGCTCACGAGCGTGAAGTCCCAGCTCGGCAAGCTCGAGACGAGCTACAAGGAAGAGCAGTCGCTGCGCAAGAAGTACTACAACATGATTGAGGACATGAAGGGCAAGATCCGCGTGTACGCTCGCTGCCGCCCCATGAGCAGCTCGGAGCTCGAGCGCGGTTGTCTCTCGTGCGTCAAGTTCGTCGACGAGTACTCGCTCGAGCTCGAGTCCGCTCGGGGTCCCAAGCCGTTTGCGTTCGACCAGGTTTTCTCGCCCGCGAGCTCGCAGGATCAGGTGTTCGAGGACACGAAGAACCTGCTGCAGAGCGCGATCGACGGCTACAACGTCTGCATCTTCGCGTACGGCCAGACGGGCTCCGGCAAGACGTTCACGATGACCGGGACGGAGTCCATGCCTGGACTGAGTCCGCGCGCGATCACGCACCTGTTCGCACTCGCAGACGACGCGAAGAGCAACCACACAATCACGTTCCAGGCGTTCATGCTTGAGCTCTACAATGACAACCTCATCGACCTGTTCCACCTGGTGGACATGGGTCACGACCGGGACTCGGCCATGGCGGCGGCGCACAAGCTCGAGATCAAGAAGAACGACAAAGGCATGGTGTTCGTGTCCAACAGCACGATGAAAGTGTGCACGTCGGCGCAGCAGACGCTCAAGCTCTTCGAGGCGGCGAACAAGAAGCGCCAGGTGGGCTCGACCAAGATGAACGCCGAGTCCAGTCGCAGCCACTCGGTCTTCTCGATCCTCGTAGAGAACTACAACAAGACCACCAAGGCCACGTCCATCGGCAAGCTCAGTCTCGTGGACCTCGCGGGCTCGGAGCGCGCGGGCAAGACCGGCGCGACCGCCGATCGGCTCAAGGAAGCCCAGGCGATCAACAAGAGTCTCAGCGGTGCGCGTGCTTTGCAGTCTTCTTTCTCGTTGTGCTTTGACGGCTCGCGATGTAGGGTGCTGAGACTATGTGATGTGTGTGATGTGTGCGTGTGGATGCCACTAGCGCTGGGCGACGTGATCTCTGCGCTGTCGACGAACGAGAAGTTCATTCCGTACCGGAACAACAAGCTCACGCAGCTCATGCAGGACTCGCTCGGAGGCAACGCCAAGACGGTGAGTCGGCCACTTCCCTCTCTCCCTCTTTCTCTCTCTCGTGTTCCCTCGTTACTCCTCGTACCGCTTGCTCACTGCGTCCGTCCTTCGCGACCTGTGCGTGTGCGAGCAGCTCATGTTCGTGAACCTCTCGCCCGCCGACTACAACCAGGTACGCTCAGTCGCCACTCAATGCCCCAAGTGATCTTCTCGAAACAGATCTGCTCGCATGAGTGTATCAGCTGACTCACTCGCTCGCTGCCTCTCTCTATCGCGTCGGACCTGCTTGCTTGCTTGTCAACAGGAGGAGACGCAGACGTCGCTCCAGTACGCGTCGCGCGTTAAGCTCATCACGAACAACGCCAACAAGAACTCGGAGAGCGAGCTCGTGAACCGCCTCAAGCACATCATCAAGCAGCTCAAGGCTGGCAAGACCGACGTGGAGCTCGACGGCATCATCGAGTAGATTAGATCAGGCTGGCGGCAGTCCATCTCGGCAGCCAGTCTCCACAGACACACAACACTCAACAAGAAACACAAAGGCGAAGACCCGGAGTTTGCGTTTGCTCTCAACAAATCGGCGTATAGCATTTTTATTCCATCGCGCACAGTAGAATAAAAGCAATGCCTTCGTTTCTCGCGTGGCGTCAGATCGATCTCCTTCTTCTTCTCCAGCAGCATCAGCGCACGCGCGCGCTCGCAAATCCACCACCTCGTCCAGCCACCTCCATCACCACATCACCACAGGAGCGCAGCGACAGCGGGACAGCGACGACAGGCGTCAACAGCAGCAGCAGCTCGACACACGCGCGCCTCAGCAGCAGCAGCAACAGTCGCGCCACTGGAAGACGACGGCGCATTTATCTGTTGGCCTTGGCGACACGCTCGATCTCGTCCTTCTTCTTAATAGCGTAACTGTTGGACGAGCCCTTCGACGCGTTGATCAGCTCATCCGCCAGGCACTCGGCGATGGTCTTGACGTTGCGGAACGAAGCCTCACGCGCGCCGGTGGCGAGCAGGTAGAGAGCCTGGTTCACGCGACGGAACGGCGACACATCGACACCCTGGCGACGCACGACACCGGCCGAGCCGACACGGGTCGAGTCTTCGCGAGGGCCAGACTTGATCACGGCCTCGACGACCACCTGGAGCGGGTTCTTGTCCGTCAGCAGGTGGATGATCTCGAGCGCGTGGCGCACGATGCGCACGGCCTTGATCTTCTTGCCGCTGTTGCGACCCTTGCGCATGAGCGCGTTCACGAGGCGCTCAGTGATTGGGCACTGCGCCTTGCGGAAACGCTTCTTCTGGTAGCGCTGGGCCGTGTGCGGCAGGAACGTCGCGGCCTTGCCCTTCACGGCAATGTAGTCCTCGAGCGAGATGTCAGAGCTCACGCTGATATCATCGTAAGTCCTGTAGTGCCACACGATCCACACAGAGAGCACAGTCGGTCAGTCTCCCTCGCTTTACCACCACAGCAGGGCTGTTGCTGCTGTGAGTGTGAACGGCTGTGTGTGTGTGAGCGCACGTCTGTGTCGCCTGGGTCGTCGATCAGTCACTGCCCCCTCCCCCGCTGCGTGTCTTCTTCCTTGTTGTCACTGCTACCGATCGATCCCCCGCCTACTTGTGTGTCCATCCATCGCGCGGCTGCTGCGATCGCCGTCACTGCTCGTCGCTGTTCTCTGCTCTATCTGTCTCGAGCGATTGGGCTGCTCTCCTGTCCGCTGCAGCGACCGCACGGCGCTCGCCGGACCGACTGCCGCACGACGACGCGCGCGCGCACGCAGCGCGCACACACACAGCACGCTCGCAGTCACACACGCACAGATCGAGAGCGTACCATTTGTTAAAGAGCTTCACTTCAGTTGCAACTTCCGCCATGTTGAGAGAGTTTCCGTGGATGAAAGCAAAAATCGCGATTGGCTCGGATAAAAAAGACCGCGATTCGCGGCCAAATGAGTGGGCAGCAGCACGACAGCATACAAACGCCAAGTCACGCATACAAACACCAAGTCACGCGGGTCATGACTGGTGTTGTGCCTTTGCGCACAGGAAAGCGGGAGCGCGGCTCGCGGTTCGCGGACCGGGACCGGTTCACCTAGTGCTCGAAACACGAACCGCACTTTAGCGAGTGCGATTGCCACACGCAGTCGCCCTGCAGTCGCGAATTTCGGAGACTATTCTCGATATCGAACAGCAGAGGAGGCTGGTCTTTGTGGCCCACACAGTTCACTCAAGTCCTGCACAAATGCGTGCCCTCGCAAAGCAGATCTGTCGATTTTGTCGCAAATATATCGCGACGTCCCACACGGTCTATTCCAAAGCGGGAGCACGCGGCCTCTACAAACGCATGCAATCCCTTCTCTGACAACTGGGCTGATAACGCCAGCGTCCTGTTTTGCGCCACGCGAAGAAGCGAAGAAGCGGAAGAAAGAAAGCGCGACACGAGCACGAGGCGCCGGCTTCCATCCGCTACGGCTCTGTCTCCAGCAGTTTCGTTCGCGTGTTCATCTGCTCGTGAGGACCACATCGCGTCGCGGTGCCTTGCTGTCTGTGTCCGTTCGCATATTTAAAATAGATAGAGCTTAGCCACCCACCCTCAGCAGCGAGAGCAGCAGCGACCATGGGCGGCGGACCTCCAAGCGCCGACGTGGTGCGCTCGTCGTGCATCGTGACGTTCCCGGAAGAGACGCTGGCCGAGCCCGTGCCCGTGGACGCCTGGTACCTGCACGCGGTGGGCCGCACGTTCCTGCGGCGGCTCGCGCGCGACCGCGTGGGCGACGCCATGCGCATCGCGCTCGTCATGCAACCCATCGATGAGAGCGACAAGAGCCCGTGCGACCAGAAGCAAGAAGACGAAGAAGCAAAGGCAGATGAAGAGGCAGAAGAAGCAGCAGTGGAGCAGGAGCAGACGACGGCGAAGCTGAAGCGATACATCTCCGTCGGCTCGGATGAGATCCTGCGGAGCGCGCTGCAGGAGACGTTCGACCACCCGGAGCGCGTGCTCGTGCTGCACGTGATTTCGCTCGAGAAGGTTGCGGGCAACAAGGCGATCCACGTGCGTCCCGAGATCAACCCGAACGTGTCGCCCGAGCCCGTGCCGCCGATGGGGCTCGTGTTCCCGACGCTCCACGTCGAAGGCGTGACGCGCGTGCCTGCAGCCGGGTCGGCGGGAGGCATGGGTGCGTCGCTGATGGCCATGTCGTCGTCCTACTCGATGAGTAAGTCGGTGTACGTCCCGCCAGTGCACAAAGCGACGAGCACAGATAGTGGAGACAAGGCGCTGGCGCACAGCACGTCGTTCGTCGAGGAGCGCGAGTACACGTGGCGAGGCGCGGCGGCGGCGGCGCCATCGACGCAGCAGCAGCAGACAGAGCTTGAAGAGCAGTCGAGCTCGCCAAGCAGCTCGGTGCAAACCGTCGCGTACGCGGCGCCGCACAGCCAGCTGAGTATCGCCAAGCAGCTCGACGATGCAGATGCGGACGTGTCGGCGATCCCAGTTGCGCGCGTCGTCGGCCACGCCGAGCCGTCATCGTCGCCGTCGTCGTCGGAGAGCGACTACGTGATGCTCGAGCTGCAGACTGGCGCGGGACTGGGCGAGGGTCCGAGCTCGACATACTTCATCTCGTCCATGTGGCACGTGCAGGCGGAGGAGATGAGCGCGTCCATGCGGCTCGAGAGCAGCGCCAGGATGCCGGCGGCGTCGTCGTGGGTGCAGACGAGCGCCATCGCAGAAGCAGAAGCAGAAGATGAGGCAGAAGGCGAGACCGCGGACCAGCAGCAGCAGCAGGGCGATAGAGCGGCTCCTGCTGTGGTTGCCGTCGGCATAGAGGACTCGTTCGTGATGCTCGAGCGGCGAGAAAAGTAGACGTGGAGCAGAGGTGCGCACGCGCGGGCGCGCTCTCGTGCCCAGTAATTATAATAACAATGAAGACGAACCGAAGCCGTGAAGAATCGATCGGGAGAGCATGCTCCTATACAACGTCATGGACGATATCTGATTGTCTAATCAAGTTTGCCAGCATTCTCGAAATCCGCTGCTAGTGACTGCCATCTGTATACCTATGGTTTCGTGGCATAAGAAGGTCTGCAGTTCCCATTTGCAATACTTCTCGCAAGCGCACTATCCATATCTTTGCTACAAAAGGGTTTTCTCCTGATAAGCCGTACTTTGAATGGATACCGGTATTGTTAAATGCTCAAACGTCGATCCCATGGTCGAGGCACACGCCATTTCTCCGTCTGAAGCAGACCGAGAAGAGAAGGATCGACGATCCTCCATTCGCTCTCTCTCTATCGCCACCCGAACCTCCCAGCAGCCATGTCGACGACCATCACGGGCTCCGTCGTGGACGTGCAGGACGCCGCGCAGTTCGACGAGCTCACGGCGCGCGAGTCGACGCTGAGCATCTCGTTCTTCTGGGCGGACTTCCACGAGCTCTGCCGCCCGAACGGACAGATCGACGTGGTCGTGCGCCAACTCGCGACGCTGCACCCGCGCATCCGGTTCCTCAAGATCGCGGCCGAGGAGCTGCCGGAGCTCTCGGAGCGCTTCCAGATCGCGGTCGTGCCCACCTTCGTGGTCGCGCAGGGCAAGAGCGTGCTCGAGAAGCTCGAAGGCGCCAACGTCGCCGAGCTCGCCAAGCGCGTCGACGTGCTCAGCAAGAGCATCGCGAAGAAAGCGGCCGCCGACGCCGCGAGCGGCGCTGACAGCGCCAGCGCGTCGTCTGCTGCGACTGCCACGACCGCCAGCGGTATTGACGAGGCGCTCGAATACCGTCTCAAGAAGCTCATCAAGTGCGTGCGCTTGAGTTGCTGTCGTGTGGTGGTGGTGACGCTGTGCTTACATGTGTGTGTGCGATCTGTTTTTGTATGCCGATGTGTGCAGCGCGTCACCAGTGATGCTGTTCATGAAGGGCAACCCGAGCGACCCAAAGTGCGGCTTCAGTCGCCAGGTCGTCGCGCTCCTGAACGAAGACAACATCCAGTACGGCACCTTCGACATCCTCAACGATGAAGAGGTGCGCATCATGTGTTCATGCGTATAGGAGCGAGCGCCATGGTATTGATGCTGATCTTGTGAACTGCGTTGTGTGCGAGCAGGTGCGTCAGGGCTTGAAGCAGTTCTCCAACTGGCCGACGTTCCCGCAGCTCTACGTGAACGGCGCGCTCATCGGCGGACTCGACATTTTGAAGGAGATGAAGGTATGCACGCTAGACTCCATTGCTTCGTATGCGCTCTTGTGCGCATGAATGAATGGTGCGTTGTGGAGGACTCACACAAACTGCGTTGTGTGTCTTACAGTCGGAGGGCTCGATCGTCGAAGAGCTCGGTCTCAAGAAGAACGTGGAAGAAGGTGCGCGCTTGACTGCCGCACTCGTGAGCCAGTAGGTCAGCGATACGGCGTTGCCATGCAGTCGGACTCATCGTTGTGGTTGTGATTTCTTCCTACCTCAGGCGAGGCGGCGTTCAACGAGAGTCTCCGCGCACTCGTGAACTCGGCGCCAGTGCTGCTGTTCATGAAAGGGACGCCGCAGGACCCAAAGTGCGGCTTCAGCAAGAAGACGGTCAAGCTGCTGCGCGACCACCAGACCGCGTTCAGCTCGTTCGACATTCTGAGCGACGACCAGGTGCGCCAGGGACTCAAGAAGTTCTCCAACTGGCCGACGTACCCGCAGCTCTACGTCAAGGGCAAGCTCGTCGGCGGTCTCGACATCCTCAACGAGATGGCGGTGCGTTTCATCGCATGCTTATGCTGACAGCTGGCAGCGAGTGGTGGGGAATGGTTTGGAGGCTGATAGGTTGTGTGCTATGTATCTGAAAACGGACATCAACCAGGAGGAGGGCGACTTGAGCGAGCAGCTCGGCGTCGCGAAGAAGGAGAAGCGCGAGAACAAGTACGAGCAGCTGATCAACAAGGCACCGGTGATGATATTCATCAAGGGCTCGCCGCAGGCTCCGCAGTGCGGCTTCAGTCGCCAGCTCGTGGACATCCTCAACGCCGAGGGCTTCAAGTACGACCACTTCGACATCCTCTCGGACGACTCGGTGCGCCAGGGGCTCAAGAAGTACTCGAACTGGCCGACGTTCCCGCAGCTCTACGTGCGCGGCGAGCTCATCGGCGGGCTCGACATTGTGCAGCAGCTGCAGGAAGAGGGCGAGCTCGAGGCGCTCAAGGAGTAAAGCAACGGCTCGAAACCTGCCGGCTTGTGTCCAAGCAGAAGTAGACGATGGTATGTTGCTATAATCCCTTTCATAACGCTTTCGCTTTACCTGCTGTTCTCTTCTTCTGTGCATGTGCATTCGTGTCTGCTGTCTTGGAGCTCCAGCTACGAAGATCGCCACCGCGCTGGCACAGAGCTGTGTGAGCCATCCACTCGTGGACAAAACGTCTATGAGATGATTTCCGTGATGATCCCCGCCGCGAGCGTCGTGCCTCGGTCGCGCAGCGTGAATCGGCCCAGCTGCCGATAGCTCGAGAAAACCTCGAGGCAGATCGGACGCTGGCACGAGATCTGCACCACAGCCGACTTCTCGCGCGTGATGCAGCGCGGCTTCCGCTTCTCCACTTCGCCACTCTTGTTCAGAATGCTGATGAGGCGCGTGATGTTCACCGGCTCGTCCACGTGGTGGATGTGGATCGTCACGCACGTGCCCTTGACGAGCGGCACCTCCACCGCGGGCATCGTCATGATCTTCGCTTCGAACCTGCGCGCCAGGCGCACGGGCGACGGAATCGAGCATAGGATGCTACCGGTGCTGTGGTGTTCAGTGACATCATGTTCGCATCACAGAAAAGTCGTCAGCACATCACAGCACCATGCCACAGAAGTTGGCTCAACAGTGAACACAACGAACCTGAGAGCAGTGGGGTCGATGCCAGTGACGCCCATGTCAATCGTATCGCCCGCTCGCGCAAACTGAACCGACTTGCCGTTCTGCTCAATAGCTGGACGAAACAAAACGGCGCAATGGAAGACGATGAGTCTCTCAGCCACGCAGCCACGACGCGTTGATATTGTTCGTCTCGAGTCGTACCTTTGATCGTGAGTGGTAGTCCAACTGGCATCAGCAAGAACTAGATGATATCATACACACACAAAGACACATCCAAGCACAGTCAGCCTCTCAACTCAGCCTCTCAACTCAGCCTCTACAGCCTCGCAGCTTCGCCAGCGCTTACCGAGTTGCCCACTGCCGCTGCGCCTGCGTACACACGACCCGAGACGGTCTGCCCCAAGCCCATCGACTTGGACACGTCCGAGACGCACATGCGGAACGGCTTGGAGATCTGACGCACCGGTGGCGAGAATTGATCTAATGCACACACGCACACAATAGAGTCAGAACGGTGAGGTGCAATGCGCACGATGCACCCGCCTGTCGTAGCATTTGCTCGCTCACCGATCGCCTCGACCAGCGTCGGACCAGTGTACCAGCTGCAGTCCTTCGCGTCGATCTTCTTGTCGAGGTTCGCGCCAGTGATGCCACTCAGCGGCACGAACCAGAGGTTCTTCAAGCGGAAGCCCGAGCTCTGGAGAAAGTTCGTCAGGGACGCCACGATCGCGTCGAAGCGGGTCTTGTCCCACCCAGTCTGCGATATATCACACGAGAGAGACACCAAGACAAAGTGTGTCGTCAATACCTCAATCACACACAGATCACACCAATCGGCAGCTGCAGCATGAGCTCACCGCGTCCATCTTGTTGACTGCGACGATCATCTGCGTCACGCCGAGACTGCGCACCAGCAGCGTGTGCTCCTTCGTCTGCCCCGAGTTCTCAAACGCCGCCTCGAACTCGCCCGTCGACGCCGGCACAACGAGCACAGCGACATCGGCTTGCGAGGCGCCGGCGATCATCTTTGGGATGAAGTCGCGATGCCCTGGCGCATCTAGGAGCGTCACGTGCTTGCTCGATGTCTCAAAGTAGCTCGTGCCAACGTCCATCGTCACGCCACGCGTTCGCTGGAGGCAGGTGCCATTGCAATACAAAACAGCTAGATCAGTATCAGAGCCTCCGCGATTGCACCACACACGCACGGCTATTGCTCGCACAGTACCTCTTCGTCGTCGGCGTCCATGACCCAGGCGTACGCGAACGAAGACTTGCCGGCCTCACGCGACTCTTTCTCGTACTTGTGCATCATCTTCTGGCTCACGTAGCCCAGTTGGTAGAGCAAGTGGCCCGTGATCGTGCTCTTGCCGGCGTCCACGTGACCAATCACGACCATGCTGATCTTCGACTTGCCCGTCGTGTTCGTCTCGTCCTCGTAGAGCTTCAAGCACGCCTCTTGGGTCTTGAGCTCCGCTTTCTCGAACGCTTTCTTCTCTGCGGGCGTGAACTGCGTCTGCGCCGGTGCGAAACCTGGGATCGTCTCGGTCGCTCGCTTCGGCTTCTGCGGCTCGGAGACTGCGACGAAGAGCTCCTCTGCGCCAGCGTCGGCACCCAGCTTCTTGCCAGACGGGCTGATCGTTGCTGCTGTCGCTGTCGCGCTGGCACCGCCGATCGTAGCAGTCTTTCCTTTCGCAGCCACCGTTGTGCCAATGGCGCTGACAGAAGCAGCCGCGGGCTTGGACTCCTTGCCGATCGACAGCGCCACCGCTTCCAAGCGAGGGATCTGGATCTGCAACGGCAGATTGCCGCCTGCAGTACGCAAGACATCACAGAGTCAGCAAGTGCTCAGGACATCTTCCATCAGAGACAGAAGAACACTAGAATGTGTGTCTTTGCAGCGGACGTACGCGCAGCAGAGGACGTTTTGGCTTTCTCCAGCAGCGACACGACGGTCTTGTCCACGTCATAGTTGGCGAGGCGCAGTGCCTCGGCGATCTGCTGGTGCGAGAACTTGCTGCCGATCGCCTCGGTCACCTGCGGCACCATCACCTCCAAGATCTCTGATCAAATTTAATAGTCACACAAAGCCACAAGATATGAGTTAGCCAAGTCTTACTACAACCCACACAACAGTGCGTGCAGCACGCCTCATCACGCAATGCAAGTGTGTGCATGTACCCGAGTCGTCTGCGTCCAGGAGTGGCTGCGGCGCGGGTTGCTCCACAAACGCAAACACGGACTGGTGGTGGCTCGGCGAGTCGCGGCGATACATGAACTCGTCTACAGCCACCGCAGCGCAATAGCAACACAAAGACACACGCATCAGCATTGTCACACTCTGCTGCATACCACAGCCACCATACAGCTCAAGAAAGATCGCGTGTGGCGCGTACTGGAGTTGGGCGACGTTGGCACGTCGTCATAGTAGTCGTCATCATAATCTGCACGACGCGGCAGCAGCGCACAAGACAGGACAGCAGTCAGCCAGAGCCAGACAATCGGCACAGACAGCACAGAGAGGCGCACACACACACACACACACACACACACACACACACGCTGGCGCATAA
>JAADWH010000432.1:0-22868 GCA_023335995.1 Globisporangium nagaii
CAAGTCCAGTTCACCGACACGTCGACTAACCAGCAGTGCGAGCTCGGCTTCGTGGGCAACTGGCGCCGACGCGATGGCTACTTCTGGCTCGACCGCGGATGCAAGGGTCAGCGCGAGCCGGTGGCGAAAGTCTCCTGTCCGAACGGCGCTTCCCGCCGCAAGTACCAGCTCGACATCGCTTGCAACATGGACTCGGCGCTCATCGCGATGGTCTGCAGCGACTTGCAAACAGAACAGGAGAGCGACGAGCGAGCGACATCGGTCACTCCAGCGCAATGACGAGAGCTCATATAGGCACGCACACATGTACAAGCAGGCAAACAAGTGTAGAACTCGCAGCAAGCAGCACTTGATGGCAAACGACAATCTCCAGCGGCAACCACTTCGCATTGGAAACGGTTGGCGCAGCAGCGGGTCCACGGATTCCTCTCTTGTCGGCTGTCAGCAGAGTCAGGTATGTTGCGAGAACGGCCATCGGTCGGGCAATCAACCGGTTTTTTGCGGCTGAAGTAAACAACGTGGATACATTTGGCCGAATAAGAGAGCGCTGGATAAGTTGACAGCAGCAATTTTTATCTGGATCAGGCGTTTCTGGATCCAGAGAGCAAAAAGTCAGAACGGGACGCGACTTGAGTTCCCGGATAAGCGACTCACTTGTCAACATGACCCACTTATCCGGCTGTCGCTGGATGCCTTGAGACACCTGCACGCTCATCCAAACAGCACTGCCGCGTTCCAAGTGCGAACTAGAACCATCTTCCGCACTTCTCGGCTCCGCCTGCCTCGTCACGAGAACTCTCACTCCTCATTTCGCCGACCAGCAAGCACCCGAGCTGCAGCCGCCACGCCAAACCCCGAACCTCGCCCACCAACGGAACTCATGGGCTCCTCGCACTCGACTCAGCATCAGAACGTGGCGCTCGCCATCCAGAAGCAGCCCATCGCGGGGATCAATTCTTTCTTCTGCCATCCCGATCGCATCGTGACGCTCTGCGAGAAAGCGCACACGTTCTCCTCCAGACACACCTTCGAGGACGTGTGCTCTGGTGCGACCCTCTTCGAGATGACCTCGGCGACGTTCACCAGCAGACAGACGCTCGTGGACGCGAACGGCGAGCCGGTCGCGAACTACAAGAAGAAGTCGCTTTCGACCAAGCCGGTCGGATACGTGCGTGCTGGGAGCATCGAAGACGGCGCGGAGCTCTTCCAAGTCCACCTCGAGTACCGTTCCGACGGCAGCTCTGTTCTGAAGGTCGAGTTCACGGACGCGTCGTCCGGCACGAAGTGCGAGCTGGGCTTCGTAGGCGACTGGTACCACCGCGACGGGTACTTCTGGCTCGACCGTGGATGCAAGGGCAACCACGAGCCGGTGGCGAAAGTCTATTGCCCAGACAGCGCCGCGCGAAGCAAGTACCAAGTCGACATCGCTCACAACATGGACACGGCGCTCATCGCCTTGCTCTGCGGTATCTTGCGAGCCAAGGAGGCGAGCGTGGAGCAGACGACTGCTTCTGTAGGATTGGTTGCGGCGGGCATATAAAGAGCTGGGCTCGAGATATGTACGGCTAACTCACGATAACCGAGCATACACGCATTCAAGCATACTCGCCGGTTTAGTCTCCATCCGTTGTCGGCGCGTGCGCGTTCACTTGGTCGATCGCCAATGTTCAGAGCGATCGCTGAAGGTAGCCTGAGCTCTTGTCTCTCCACAGATAGGCGAGTGAGCGATGGTAGCGCGTGTGAACTCCATCCATCTTTCGGCACGATATGAACACCATTGCCGACTGAGTCAACTCTGAAGAGTTTCCGGAGAGAGGACACAGCGCGTGGCCATCGCAGCAGTGGAAATATGTTGTCGGCATGGATTGAGTGAAGCAGAAGCCGTGTCGATCCAAATCTGGAAGCACCTCCAGCAAATGTTGACGGGTCATCCACCGAGCTCGACAGCGGACGCGCCTCTGCAGCAGCATTGACGCGACCTTGACGGCTCGCGAACACACTGAGCCTTCGCGGTAGAAACGTCGGCGGCCGAGCACGCCCCGCGATCGTAAAGACACTCGCCGCCATCTTTACACGACCCATACGTCTCGCGGATGGCGTGGTCCGCTGCGGCGTGGCGCTGGGGCCGCACTTGTGCGCAGGCGATCGAGTGGCAAAACTTTCAGCGCGATCGCCACTCTCCTTCCTTCCGCATTTTTATTTTTCGCAATTGAACGACCGCAACTGTTATCAGTGGATACGCTTTCAGCCAATCAGGTCGCGCCAGTCGACGTGAATCGTCACGTCGCCGAACAGAAGCCGAGAGCCAGGAATGGTTGCCCCAAAGCCGAGAGAGCTCTGCGCGTTCCGCACGCGTTCTCCCGCTTCGACAATCGCCGGGCCGGCGCGCCTCCGCTTCGAAATGCTTCCTCCCCGCGTCTGAGGTCTGACTGCCAGCAGCAGCGTTCGCTGCGTCGCGACCTTCGGCAGCATCGCGGGCGATAAATCACCAGCGCTGAATCGAAAACTGGTGGTCGCGGGTGTTCTGCGGGAAGGAAGCGAGCGCGCAGCAAACACACGCATGCCCTTCCTTTGACTGTTGTTTGACGCACAGCGTTTTCTTTCCAGATCTCAGTCAGAATACCTCGCTTCGAGAGCGAATGGATCGTCGTCGACCGGTTGTGGCGCGGCACTTTTAGGTGCACGCGGTCTATAGAACTGAGCCACAGGCGCGATCTTGAGATCGCTTCGCCCTTCCTTTGCATCAGCGCACGGCGTCGGAGGTGCTCGTCAGAGCCAGCGCAGCGCCAGGCGAGCGGCTCCAGTCCACCGCGACTCACTCATTCCTCAATCGTCCGAGTCGAGCGCAAACTGCCGACCCGACCCGACCACTCGACACTCGGGAGCTCACGAGATCCAAAAAGATATCACCCGTCATGGGTTGCACTCCATCCGCCATTGTGCTCCTGAGCGTCCTCAACACGGAGCTCTTCCGCCCAGCTCAGCCAGTTGCGGCGGTCGACGCGTGCTATTGCAAACAGCGACCCGTGACGCTGCATTTCAAGCGCTCGTCGTTCTCCGGTGGCTTCCACATTCGCGACATCACAGACAACTACGCGATGCAGTTCCGGACTTCCGGCCGCGCTTCGTGGCGCGCGAGTCGGCGGCGGCAGAGTCGCCTCTTGGACGCGAGCAAGAGGCGAGTTGTCAGCTTCAGACGCGAGGGGGAGTCGTCGCCAACGCCCCACTACGCAGTCACTCGCAAACAACATAGAAATGCCAGCGAAGTCTCGCTGTTTCAGATCCACGCACGAGCCAAGAGCACCACGACAGACTTGCGCGTCGAGTTCGAAGACCGCGACACGGGCGAGCAGTGCAGCGTCGGCATGTACGGCTCCTGGGTGCACCGAACCGCGATCATCTGGCTGCGCCAAGGCGCAGACGGCGAACGGAGACCCGTCGCGAAGCTCTACCCTCCGCCGCACAACACCTCGCGTAAGGACGAGTTCTGTCTCAGCATCGGCGCGAACGTCGACATGGCGCTCATGGCGCTCGTCTGCCTCGCATTGCACGACCGCGAGAACGTGGAGCAGCAGTCATGAGAGACGCGAGGCTGTGAGACGTCCCAGTCATACTCGACAAGTGAGCGCCGGAAGTGTCCACGAAAGCAACCATGGTTATTTAATATTTAGAATGGAAATTTGCTCCGAGTGAAGCCGAAGACGCGACTTGTACCCAGTTCGTTCGCGCTCCTTTTTGTGCCCAACTCGTCTATCGCGACTCACTCGCGCAAAACGCATCTCTTTCCCGTCGTCGCCACTGGCTTCATTCTCCGATTTGCGTCCAACGCCTCAAGCTGTCGCTCCCGACCACGCCAAGGTCAGCATTCCCTTTCCTCCGATTCTCGAAATGGGACGCCGAAAGAAAGAAGCCTATCGAAAAGCCGTGCTCGAAGTGCTGAGCAGAGAGCTGCATACGCCCGCGCTCCCCGTCGCCGCGGTCCACGTGTGCTTCTGCGTCGTGAGTCCCGTCACGATGTGCATCAAGACGCTCTCGCAGCCCGGGCGATTCCGAGCGCGAGACGTCGCGACCAGGAAAGTCGTGTTTCGCGGTCGCGCCATGGCGCTCTTTGATCTCCAGGATGTGCCGATCCTAAACTTCCGGCTGCTCAAGGCGGGGCGGTTCGACGTCTTCACTGCTACTAGCGAGAGTGCCAAACTCTTCGAGATCGACCGCGAAGGTGCGCACGTCTCGTTCATCAACATCCTGACTGGCGCGCTCAGCTCTGTGCGCTTTGACGGGGACTGGTCGAAGCGTCTGGGCGTGTTCCTGCTCGACGAAGGCAGCCCAGGCGACGAGAAGCCGATCGCGAGGATGTATCCTTCGCCGCCGGACACCGGCATCCCGAGGACCCTGTACTGCTCCCAGTATTTCGTAAACTTTGCGCCTGGCGTCGACACGGCGCTGGTCACGCTGCTCTGCGCGACCATGTTCTACAGCGATGAGATGTCGCGAAAGTGAGATGCAGCCGTTTGAAAGACTGCGGGGCATCCAATCGCGACTCGTGCGCTTGCTAACCGGACTCTGTCGCTTGTGTGTGTGTTGCTGTTTCTGGTGCAGTGACGACTGAGCAGCAACCGCTGCAAAAGAGGCTGGATCTGCCTGCACAACGCGGATCTCAGTACAGAGCGCTGCTCGAGGACGTGTCTATCGCTGTGGCAGTCGATTTCTTCGTCAGTGTGCCTCGGGCTTGCAAGTTCGCAAGCGAATCTGCTCGGCTAAGAAGAGTCCCAAATGTACCCATTCTGATCGCCAGCTGCGTCTGATTTTCATCCAATCAAATTGCATCCACAAATCACGGAGAATATCAAAAAGATGCCATCCCCCTGTCTTTGTTTCCCTCCAACCCGCCCGGTTCAGAGGACTCGCAGCAGCACCGCATTCGCTTGGCGTGCCATTCGGCATTCGATATTTCCCACGCGAGCGGCGACGAGAGAGCCTTCCGCTCCAGCGCCGAACGCGCAGCCATGGCCAGCCAGACCTCCGTGCAACTACTTCCCGACGTCCCGCTCGTCCCACAATCGGCTCCAGTCGCCGCCGTGGATGTGGGCTTCTGCAGTCCCGTGCCGGTGGAATTCCAGATCACGCACCAGTCGACGATCCCGTCGCGCTTCATCGTGCGCGACCTGGCATCCGGTGTCGTCTGCTCCCACAAGGAGCGGAAGATGTTCTCGAAGCGCCAGATACTCGTCGACGTGCGCAACAACGACTGCAAAGTGGCGGTTCTCAACGCGATGAAGACGGCGCTGTCCAACGACTTCAGCGTTCACCCTGGCGCTGGCGACGCTGCCGATGAGCTGGTCGAGATGAGCGCCAAAATGCAGCTCAAGACAGCAATCCTGCGCGTCTCGTTTGTGGATTTGGTGACTGGTGAGCGCTATCTGATGGGCTTTGAGGGCACCTGGCGATGCCACCTCGGCTTCTTCTGGCTCAAGCGAGGACTAACAGGACCTCAGCAGCCCGTGGCAAAAGCGTACGAGACGGACACTGGTCTGGGGCGGGAGATGTACGCGCCGAACGTGGACGTCGCGCTCGTGCTGGCGATCTGCATGGTACTGGACGAGCGCTGGCGGAGGTTCAAGAACTCCCACGATCTGTGAGACTCCCACTTTTTCCTACCGACTCGAACTGATAGACAGGATCCAAGAGTGGCTTTGGCAATCTGAGCGTTCTCAAGATCGACATGTGCTTGGTATTCTTCGTGCACCTTTGCAATCCGTGACGGAAGCGCGGAGTCGAGGAGGGACCGCGACGCCTTGCTTCCAGGAGCCAGCGCTGCGCAAGAGCTGTGAGCGCTCGCAATGTACCCACTTTCAGTAGAGCCAAATATTTCAGCACCAAGCATTCGAGTCGTGGCTGCACAACGACACGAACCATTTTGTGGGTTTTCTCATCGCGGTGTCCGTCCTCCTGTCCGATGGTATGCGCGGTTTGGCGCGATGTCGCCCCTCCTCGAACTGTCCCTTTCTTTGCCCCTTCTTGGTGAGCGAAGCCACTTTGCTCGAACACAAAGAACGGATCTGCCATTCACCATTCTCCGTTCAAGTGCACGCAAGAGAGAGAGAGAGAGCGGGCGATTAAGTCCGCACAGTCGATGGGAGCCCGGATCTCCGTACAGCTGCCGCCGCACGAGCAGCTCGTCCCGCAGTCGCCTCCAGTCGCAGCCGTCGCAGCCACATTTTGCAGCGCCGCGCCAGTCGTCTTCCAGGTCACACACCAGTCAACGATCCCGTCGCGCTTCATCGTGCGCGACCCGGCGTCCGGCGTCGTCTGCTTCCGCAAGGAGCGGAAGCTGCTCTCGTCGCGCCAGACGCTCGTCGACGTGCGAGGCAGCGACAGCAAAGTGGCAGTCCTGAACGCCAAGAAATCGGCTTTCCGATCCAACTTCACCGTGCGTCCCGAAAATGCGGACTCTGGCGACAAGCTCTTCGAAATGAACGCCTCGGTCGACTATGACACCGCGGCATTGCGCGTCGCCTTTGTGAACTTGGTGACGCGCAAGCGCTGCCTGGTGGGGTTCGAGGGCAACTGGCGACTGCACAACGGCTTGTTTTGGCTCCAGCGAGGACCGAAGGAGACGCACCAGCCAGTGGGCAAAGTGTGGCAGATTGACAGCGAGCAGGGGACATACGTGTACAGCCTCGAGATCGCGCCGAACGTGGACGTCGCGCTCGTGCTGGCGATCTGCATGGTACTGGACGAGCGCTGGCGGAGGTTCAAGAGTGCGAACGACTTGTGAGGCGTCGACTGAGCTCGGCTTTGGAGGAACGCGCCAGCTCTCAATCGACCGCTCGCCCGTTTGAAATAAAGTCTGCAACAGTCGCCTCAACTCAACTCAACTCTGGCAAAAGCGAGGTAAGCAGTGTGTACTGGTCGTCACTCCCTCCAGCGCTGGTCCATCACTAGATGAAGCCCGCTGACGCCTCGACAAGCGAACGTTGACCGCGGACACAGCTTCTCCCACCTGGCGTCTCTCGCAGTCGCTAATCCTACAACTTGGCCATCGAACGCACTGCTGCTTTCGAGTTCTTCTTGGCGTCGGCAGCCTTCGCTCGCGTCGCTAGCTCAGCAGTGTGTCTCTTGATGATGCGCTCGATGTGGGCGACCACCGGCGCGCGGCACGGCACGTTGTCGCCCATGATAGCGAAGATGATGTCTTGGTGCGTGCAGTTCTTAACGTCCACGTACTCCGCAGCCTGACCTGCGCGTCGCTAGATATCCGCGGGCGCCATTTGTAGCGTTAGTGGCTTGAATCGAGTGCGTAAAGCCGCTCCAGTATACAAACGCGACAAGAGATCGTACCAGGTTCTGCACGAGCTTCTCGGACGCGCTGCTCGGGACGACCTGCCATCCAAAGCCCACAGAACGCGTTCATTAGAGCATTCGCAAAGCTACACAAAACGACCCTCACGCTTAGCAGCTGGACCAACCGTGTCGTCCAGACCGTGCAGCACGTGGAACTTTGGCAGTCGCAACTGTTTCGCAACGGTAGTCTCCGCCAAAAGCACCGTGGGGCTGTGCACGTGAAAGTTCTCGATACCGAGCACTGCGGGCTTCATCGTCGAAATCTCCTGCACGCCCTGGAGAGGACCAAACTGGCGCGCGCTCTCAAAGACGTAGTGGTCGGAAATGTCGTATGGACCCGCGAGCCCAATGAAGCTGCACACAGAGTCCACTGCTTCGTACTTCTTGTTCTATCGCAGCATGGAGCACAAAAGAGTGCCAGTCTCAAACCTATGGGTACCAAACACACGCAGACACAGCTCAGCCAGCTACAGCAGCGTGCGTACCTTCTGATCCGACGACGCGACGCGCATCGCCGACTGGATCAGCGTCAGCGCACCGATGTGAGCGCCTACAGAGCAGCAGCAAACAGCAGCGAGCTCTTCCTTTAGCAGCTATGCACGCTATGCGAGTTTCCAACTGCGTCCACACTCAGCATTCCTTCACGCACCCGACGAGTGGCCGCTCAGGAAGATCTGGTTCTTGTCGCCGCCAAACAAGTGGCAGTTCTTCCTCACCCACTCGACCTGAAGACACCACACACACATACACACACGAAACACACACACAGCGATGCACCATGTCGACATTCTACGCATGAGACATCGCGTGTATTCTATCCCAATGCACCACCAAAGTACTCACCGCCATCTCGACGTCCTCAACCATGTGCTGCACGTGGCCCGTCGGGTACGTTCGGTAGTTGACGACCGCGACGAGCACGCCGAGCGCCGCCGACAGGTGCTCGCCCACGAGTCCATACTGCCACTTGTGCCCGAACGACCAGGCGCCACCGTGCACGAACACGATCATAGGCTTGCGCTCCCGGCTGCCGTCGCTGCCCTCCGCAGTGCCGTCTCCCCTGTGCTCGACGCCGTAGATGTCAACCGTGTTGCGCTCGTGCGGCCCGTACTTGGCGTTCGCCTCCACGCGTGAGCCCTTCCAGACCAGGAGCTTGCCGATGCGCGCCGCCAGCAGCGGCTTGGCGAGCGGTAGCAAGTACTCGCTCGCGGCGATGAGCTGCGCGACGAACGTGTACTTGAGCACGCTCAGCAGCACACTGCGCTGCTGTGGGCTCGGCATCTGCAGGTGGTGGTGCTGGTGGAGAGCGACTCCTTGCAGCCGCAGCATGTCGCGCTGCTGGAAGAGCGACGTCCACGTCTTGCGCAGGTACGCGATGCCCGCGAGCCCCATGCAGAAGCGCAGCACGCGCGTCCGCAGGATGGCGGCGTCGCCGCTCTGCGTCGTGAGCGACAGCGGCGGTGGAGGCGTCATCGCTGCGATTTGCTTCGTCGATCAAATAATCTGGAGCTCGTTTGTTTGACGCTTGCGACCACCGCTACCGGATGCAAAGAGGTGGCAGACATGTTTGCCTGTTTATAATATGGAGCGTGGGATCTAATATGCGTAACTGACGTTCCTTGGCGCAGCGACAGCATGACAGAGCACTCTGTAGAAGCAGTAAAAGCAAAGATACTCATTTCACGAGATGCTTGTCAAACTGACTTTTCTGGACTTTGACTTTCTGAGACCGAGACACCAGACCAGGAGCAGCTCGCACGCCGCCATCACATCCCTCACGCAACCGCAGCCGAGGCGACGCGCATGGGCGGCCAGCAGTCCGCCGCGCGTCGAGATGTGGAGCTCGTGCCGCAGCACTCGCCAGTCGCCGCCGTGCATGCGTCGCACTGCAACCCCGACGCGTCTTCGCGCTTCCAGATCACTCACCAGCCCGTGACGCCGTCGCGCTTCGTCGTGCGCGAGCCGCTCTCGGGAGTCGTCTGCTTCCGCAAAGAGAAGCGGAAGGCGCTGTCCACGCGCCAGACGCTCGTAGACGTGCGCAGCGACAGCAGCAACACCGTGGCGATCGCGAACGCCAAGAAGGAGGCGTTCTCGTCCACGTTCCACGTGCGCGCGGGCGACGCCACGGACGGCGACGAGCTCTTCCAGGTGTACGCGAAGGACCAGCTGGCGTCATCCGAGCTCCACGTGGATTTCACGGATCTCACGACCGGCGCGCGCTGTCTGATGGGGCTCAAGGGCCACTGGCGCAGTCACCAGGGCTACATCTGGCTCGACCGAGGCGCGACAGGCGCGCGAGAGCCTGTGGCGAAAGTGTGGCTGCACGAGAAGCTCCCACAGACCGAGGTGTACTCGCTTGAGATCGCTCGAAACGTCGACGTCGCGCTCGTGCTCATCCTCTGCATGATCCTGGACGAGCGGTGGCGCAAATCCCTCAGCCACACCGACAGATAAGCAGCTCGCAGGCGCGCTCGTGAATGACTGCATGCCGACACCTCCCGAGCTTAGAGGGTGATGGCAAATGAGAAGTCGACACTCAGCGCACTCTGAGTCAATTATCGGCTATCACTTCGTGCGCTCACGCGTTCACTGAGCACTCACAATCTAAATGCATCGCGCAATTCGTGTATATTTACATGACGGAAAAGCTCGTTTAAACTCGCAGGCAAAGAGAGCACATCGCCATCATCACTGTCTCCACGAGCGCTCAGCGGAAGCACCGCTGTCGTGATGACGGCTCGCGTTGCGCCGCTCGAAGCCACCACCATTGCGACGTCGACTATGAGGGGTGAGGTGGCACAGCAACAACCAGATGCGCACGAGATCGCGCGCGTGCGTGCTGCTGTGGCGCTCAAAGCTCACTCCCGTGAAGAAACGCGAGCCGCAGGTGCTGCTTCTGGCCGAGTGAGCTTCACCGTGCAGCGAGAGCAGCTCCTTCGCTCATTCCAGATCCAGAAAGCCAATCTGTTGTCGCGAGAAGAAGCCTGCGTGGTTCCCCTCGAAGTGCGAGCGTTCTCGCTTTGCTGGGTCCTCACCGTACTCGTCCACGCGGCGCTGGCAGTGTTCTACCTCAACGTCATTCGCCTGCACGAGTACTTGCAGACCAGTAATATGGCGTACTTTGTGCTCTACCTGACTGCGGATCTCTTCAAGTTCTTCGACGCGATCATCGTCGCCAACGGAGTGCTCCTCTTCTGCCACGTGTACGCGATCTCGTGCGCAGTCTGGTACTCGCTCTACTATCGACAGCTCGTCTTCGGCCGCCGGCGCTCGCTCTCCGACCCCGATCTTCGAGGCGGCTTGACGAGATGGCCAGGTTTCGATCAGCTCGAAGCGTTTCGATGGTTTTACACCAAGCTCTCGCGATGGGTCAGTGCTGGGAAAACCGTGTTCGCTGTGGTGTGTGGACGCCGAGGCATCTTCGGAGTCGAAGGCAAGCACTTCAACAAAGTATTCCTGCTGCGCGAACTGTTCGAGATCGCGCTGCAGACGTTCCAGGCGTGGAAGCTAAGCAACTACGTGTCCTCAATCTGGGTGAACCGCGCGTTCGTACTCATCATCGTCGTGAACTGCTGGTCCACGCCGCTGATCCACCACTGGTTCCGCAACGAGCGCCACGAGTCGCACAAGAAAGTGGGGTGTCTGCTTCTCGACACGAGCCTCGACATTCTCTCCAGCATCGTCGTGCCGCTCGTGATCTTCGCGCCGTACGTGAGCCAGTTTGACGTCGAGTACGGCGACTTCCCACTGCTGAGCTACTACGAGGACACGTGGTTCATCAACGCCGTCGCGGAGAACCGGCAGGTGTTCGCGATGTCCTGGCTCGACTTTGTCTCGAAGACGTTCCCCGGATACACGATCTTGAGCAGTCTGCGCAGCATCAAGGCGTCGCTGCCACCGCCGACGAGACAAGAACAAGTGAGTCCAGGTCTGACAGCAACAGCGGTTGTCTCTTGTGCAGTATGCGAGCGTCATCCATCCCCGTCGCCCGCGAAGCCCGAGTTGTTCAAGTCTGGGTCTGGCAACGCTGATAACCCTGCTGTCTCTCCAATCTCTCCTCCAAGACCTCATTCCAGCCTGAAGAAGTCCGTGGTTCACTTTGTCCAGCCGCAGTGGCGGCGACGAGGCAAGCGTATGGAACTGCTGCTGATCTTGTGGGGCGTTGGCGTCGCGATCGCGCACATTCACTCGTCCAGCGTCGCCTGGAGCGGCGAATCCTCGAGCTGCTTGCTGGAGATGCGGCCGTGGGTCTCGATACAGTACAACTGCGTCGTCATGGAGATCAACTGCGCATTCGCGAAGAACTTCTCGGGTCACGCGGCAGATATCAGTGGCGCATTCGAGGGACTCGAGCCTATGACGCTCACGAGCCTGATCTTTTCGTGCTGTCCCGAGCTCCAGATGCCTCCGCAGCTCCAGCGCTTCTCCGGCCTCGAGACGATCAAGATCTACAACTCCACGATCAGTCAGTGGAGTGACAGCGCCGCACTGACAGCGTCAACGCACCCAGAGATGCAGTTTCTGTACATCGTCGACACGAACTTGTCCGGCATCCCCGAGGGCTTGCTCTCTCGCGAGTTCCCACCGACGCTCGTGGACGTGGAGTTCTGCGGCTCGAATCTGACCACGCTTCCCGACGACCTCTACGACTTCTGGCCGAGCGTCGACTACTTCGTGCTCGAAAACAGTCCCGGTGTGGACGTCGTGCCCGAGGCGCTTCGCCGCATGCGCATCCGCCATCTGTCGCTCTGCAGCAACTCGATCTCGACGATCCCCGCCTACTTGCTCGACGCGAACCAGAGCATCCAGGCACTCGAGCTCGCTGGGAACCCGATCTCAAGCCTCCCAGAGCGCGACGAGAGCACTCTCAGCGATCCCACCAACTTGTACGCGATGAGTCTCGGGTTCACGAATGTCTCGGAGCTGCCCAAGTGGATCCACAGCTTGTCAGTTGAGCCGCTCTCTGATAGTCTGTTGACGATCGCAGCAGGCGAGACGCCGTTGTGCCAAACTGGAGGCTCGCCTACTACTGACGGGGACGCTGACCCGCTGAGTGCGTTTGTGGTTGTCGACTGCACAGCCGAGGGCGACTTGCCTATCAAACTGTTGTACCCAGTCGAAGCAGAGCGCGAGTGGAGACGAGAGTCGCGAAGAAGAGCGAATGGGTAGAGAGAGAAAGAGAGCATGAACAACAGCATCTGACTCGGATGTCTACAACTAAAAGCCGACACCCGCATGTGAGCAATAAGCTCAAAGTGATTCCTACACTGCTGTGTTTACCACGACCCGTCCTTGCACGAACAATTCGTCGATGCCTCACTGCGCACCACCTTCCGTCTACTCAGCCACCGCCTTTGCCTCAGCGTCCACACTACTGGCTTTCTTGTCGCCTTCTGCGTCTTCGTGGAGGATATCGAGCAGCATCCAGTTGCTGTACACGAGCTCGACGTCGTCCCACTCCATCTCTTCCGCCGCCGCTGCGCTACCAGTCGTCGTCCCAGCCTTGTCTCCGCAGCGCAGATTGTTCACTTTCTGTCCCAAGCGGTAGCCCTGGAGCGCCTTCGGCCACGCGCCGTCGCCATGCGGCACGACGAACGACTGCGGCACACTTGCGTTCTTCCCATAGAGCTCTTCGTACCGCTTCATCGCCGGCACAAAGTACTGGTTCCACCGCGCTTCGCGCGCATTCCACACAAAGTTCATGGCTTTCAGGTCGTCCAGTTGGTAAGACTCGAGGCGACTTGGGTCTCGACGCAGCTCCACGACCCAGTAGCCGAGCTTGTACCCCCACGTCTGTCGCGGCCACTGACTGCCGGCGCTAGGATCACCCATATTGCCAGGAGACACTGTGAACGAGTACGGCACGAAGAAGTGACCGTGCATCGCATGGTACGTCCTGAGCGCGACGACAGCCACCTGCTTCCACAGGTGGCGCTTCCAATCCGCCACCGAGTCGACTGGCACGCCTAGCGCCGCGAGCTTGGCGGCGATCTCGGCGTTCTCGGGTTTCTGTGCAACCTTGACGAACCGCGAGAGCGCTGTGCCGAGCTTCATGCCCTGCAGCTCCTCAGGCCACGTGCTGGCGTCATTGCGAGACTGCTGCTGCTGGTGATGATGATGATCTGGAGGCTCGAGAGCTGGGATCGTGAAGCGCAGCGGCACTGCGAGGTGTTTGTGGCGCTCGTGGAAGGCGCGCAATGCTGGCTCGAGGTTGAGGAACTCCTTGCGCTGGCGGTGCACGCTGCGCTGAGGATGTGACTGCGAGGCGCCTGTCGAGACGCTCTTACAACAACACTGGAGCACGTGGCGAACATGCGGGAGCGCGCGTGTGTGCCGCTGCAGCAGCGCCGTCGCTGGGAGTCGCGACGCCAGTCGCTCCATTTTGTGACGAAAGTTTGCGTGTCAAAATACTGCGTGTGACGTGGTCCACGTCATATACTTGCTGCTGTGTGAGTCAAAGCATGAGGGAGGCTCCATCGATGTCGTCCGCAGATCACTCATTCACCGCTCAGCACCAAAACATTCGACATCTACGCACGACAAGCGAGCCAGAACTCGCACTTGCCATTCAGTCTCAAGCAACAACGAAAACTGTGCAGATTTACACCCTACGCTGCGCCGCATCGAGGAGCGACACACTATGTCCTAGTCGCTGCTGCTGCTGCTGCTGCTGCTGTCAGAGGACAGCTCGTCCTCATCTTGAGCGATGCCCATTGCCCAGAAGAAGCCCAGCGCCTCCAGCTGGTTGCGCTCAATTTCGATGTAGTCGGCGTACTTGCGCTGGTAGCTCGCGTCCGAGGCGACACGACCGAGATCCAAGCCCCACGCTTTCGTCGGCCACGGACTCTTCGACGGCACGATAAAGTTGCGAGGGATACTCGCGTGGTCGTGCACGAGGACGAACGCCTTGAGCGCTGGTAGGATGCGTTGGCGCCACTTGGCCTCCGACGTGTTCCAGACGAAGCCGAGCTGCTCGAGTCGCTCCATGTCGCGGCCGACGAGCTGGAAGAAGTCGCCGCGCGCGCGGATGTTGTGCACGATGAAGCCGAGCTTCAGTCCCCAGGCTTTCACTGGCCACGGCTCCTCGTGGGGGACGCTGAAGAACTTGCCCACGTTGCAGTGGCCGTGCACCGTCCGGAACGCCTGCAGCGACGGCACGATCTTCTCGTCCCACGTGCTCTCGATGTTGCTGAACGAGAACCCGAGCGCTTCCAGCTCAGGTAAATAGCGCTCGACCTGTGGGTAGTACAGATCGTCCGACCGGATCCGGTTCACCACGCGACCGACAGCAAAGCCCGCGAGCTCACGCGGCCACTGCGGGTCATCGGACGGCACGACGAACATCTGCGGCACGTTCGCGTGGCCGCGGAGGTCGCGGAACCTGCGCAGCGTCGGCAACAGCAGGTTCTCCCACTTGTCGTCGCTCACGCTCCACACAAACCCAAGATCATCGAGCGCCTCGAGCTGGTACGCTTCGAGCCTCTTGCGCTTGCCACGCAGCTGGTTCACGTGCGCGCCGAGTCGGAAGCCCCACGCAGGCTTCGCGAAGCGCTCGTCGCCTGCAGGGACAACAAACTTCCTCGGCACGCGCATGTGGCCCTCGATCGCTTTGAACGACTGCAGCGCGCTCAGAGCCATCTGTTCCCACTGGAACTTCTTCCAGTCTGCGACGTATGGGAACCCGATCGCGCGCAATTGCTGGTGGACTTCTGGCGGAATGGCGTTCTTCTTCCTGCTGCTGCTGCTGTTCAGCTGCTTGACGAACCGCCGCACGGCGCGACCGAGTTTAACGCCGTGGAGGTGTGATGGCCACTCATGCGTGTCGCTTTCGTCGTGTGTGTCTGGCGGCGACGAGGGGGTTGTGAAGCTGTACGGCACGACGAAGTGCTGGTGCTGTCGATGGAAGTGGCGCAGCGCGTCCACCACCAGCGCCGTGTCGCATATCTGGAGGAGCGAGCGTTTCTGCTGCCTTCGACTGCTGCTTGCATCCGTGCTAGAGCTGCTGCTGCACAGGTGCCGGAAGAAGAGCGACGAGCGCGAGCGCTTGGCGACGCCATTTCCGAGCGAGCGTGCCGCCAGCATCACCCCTTTGCTGTTGTTTGCGATGTCCATCAAACCGATTAGTGTCTTCACCCTCTATTCAGGGTGTGAATACCGGTAGAATTGTGTTTCAGCCGGTAATCGAATCCCAAATTCTCTTTTTCCACCATCATCGCACCTAGTTGAACGCATCAACAGATCGCACTTAGCAGCGATCAGTCCTCGAACAAACCAAAAACCACAGTCGAACTTCGACTGTGACGACCTAACAGCGCGATGGCGATGAAGCCGACGAGTCGAGCTCCGCTGCCGCTGCCACCAGCGGCGAAGGCGCAGGCGGTGGCGGCGAAGGCGCAGCGCATCCGCGTGCTCGAGAGCGAGCTGCAGGCGCTGCAAGCAGCAGAGAGTGACACGCTCGCTGTGGGCGTAGACGAGGAAGACGACGAGGACGAGACGGAAAAAAACGGGGAGAATGCGGCTAAAATGCGGATGCTGCCGGCGAAAGCGGCGCCGCACCACGTAGAAGACGAGCTCTACGGCGCCGCACCTGGTGTCAACATGGACCCGCTCGCGTGTCTGTGTGAGTTGCTGCTGGTCTGCGATCTCTGCGTGCGTCGATATCGCAGCTTACGGTCGTGTATGTTGTATCTGTGATTCGATCAACCGCGTGAAGGCTGGTGCAAGTTCAAGCGCATTGGGTGAGCGGACATGCCGTGCATGCATACAAAGCTGGGACAAAGTGCTGACTCGTACGACTCTGATGTGTTCTGTGTGGTCTCCATGGACGCCAGTCAAAGCTACGTGCGTTGTGTTCGCCGCGTTTCGAGTGCGATCAGTCTACCGCCATCCCTGTCCGCTGCTTACTTCTTTTATGCTACTTTGCTCCGCTCCCAGGTGCTGCGTGAAAGTCGCGAGATCAAGGACGGCGAAGTGCGCAAGTCGATGGTGATCATCGGCCCGCACTGGATCGGCGTCGTTGTGACGCTCGCGATTATCCTGGTCGCCACCGGCGCGTTCCTCACGCAGCAGTGCGCCAGACTCGCGTGGTACTACACGCTTTTCACACTCGGCTTTTGCGGCTTGACGCTCTACTATTTATTCGAGACCTCCTGTCGCGACCCTGGGATCCTGCTTCCTCTCCGGTACCGAGATGCAAAAGACGCTCACGGCGATGATGACGATGATGATACTGGTGCAGCAGGTGAGAGTGACATGGAGAATGGCGAGCGCGAGCAGCTGCAGAGTGACCTGCTGTCCCAGAGGTCGTCCTCTGCAGCCGTAACATCGCTCGTGACGCCATCCAGGTTTGCCGCGCCGACGCGGACGCGGCTGTGCGACATCTGCGGCGTGGTGCAGGACCAGTACACGGAGCACTGCGACGACTGCGACGTGTGCATCGACGAGTACGACCACCACTGTCCGTGGATGGGCAAGTGCATCGGCCGCAAGAACCTGCGCGCGTTCAAGCTGTTCAACCTCTCGTGGGTGCTCTACGTCGTCTTCGTGCTCGCGGTCGCGATCCAGAACGTCGAGTGGGCCGACATGGCGATCCAGCGGCTCGAGAAGACCGCGTCCGGGTCGTGGATGCCCGTGCCGCGCACGCACCAGCCCTAGCGCGTAAGAAGCACGAGAAGCTGTGCGCAAAGTGAGCTGGAGCGATGCTGGCGACGATATGGTGATAGGCAAGAGCGGCGCGAATGAAATCTGCATCTCGAACTCTCCCAAAGGCGCGCATTGCATGGCGCAATTGGGATCACAAAGCGCCATAGAGAACCTCGTATCTCAATACTGTGCCATCTTAAAGAAGCGCGCATTGTGCTGCATTTTGCTTCCACAAAGTGCCATACTGTGCTGGAGGCTAATCGAGCGTTCGTTTGTGGCTGACTTTCTGGCAGACGTGGCGCGGTGCAGTCCCACGCTTGCACCGCAAGTCCCATTCTGCCTCGCTCACTCGGTTAATCGGCCATGAGCATGAGAAGCATGAGCATGAGCGGCAGCGGCGGCGGCGGTGTGTCCATGGCCGACGCCACGACCATCCGCGCCGCCTGCCGCATCACGGACGCGAGCGCGAGCTGCTACACGGCGTCGTGGTACCTCATCTGGGACCAGGTGCGCTACTGGCTGCTCTTCCAGGTGCCCGTGGTCGCCGTCTCCATCGTCTTCGAGTGGCTCGAGCTCTCGAGTCTCAAGCGCATCGAGCGCCTGCGTGCGATCTTCGACTCGCCGATCACGCGCGCGGTGGTATGTGGCTGTATGTGTGTGTTTGTTTGTCTATATAGTGGTGCGTTGTGGTGGATTAACGACGTTGGTGTGTGTGAACGTATTGCAGAACCATTTGCTGCAGCTCGTGACGTGCGTCTACGTGTGCATCGCATGGAGTACGTAGCGTGTGCTCAGCGTGTGTCGTACTGCGCGAGAGTCTAACGTCCTGTGTGGCTGTGTCTACGCGTCCGATGCTGCGTAGTCGTGCGCGGTGGCTCGCTGTCCGTGAGCCTCTCGTCGTGGTCGATCGAGTCGTTCCTGCTCATCGCCACGGCCGTGGGCTACGCCAGTCGCTGGCTCGCTGCCAAGCAAAAGTACGTTCGTGCCCAACTAGTGGCGCGGAGAGCCTCTGTCTGTCGTTGGTGTCGGGGTAAAGCACTCTTGTATCTCACCTGTGCCTGCCGTCCTGCCATGCAGAGTGATGTTCACGCTGCAGCTTACGTCGCTCTTCGACCTGCTCTCGGTCGTGTCGCACTTCGCGATGAACTTCCAGACGTACCCGGACGGAGACCAGTACCGCCGCTCGTGGCTCGACTTTGGCTTCCTGCGCTCGTACATCGCGTACACGGTGGTTGACCACCTGTTCTCTCGCTACAAGAACAAGACGTTCTTCGCGCAGGTGCTGCTCGTGATCTTCAAAGCCTGGTGCCTCGTCTTCTTCGCCGCATGCGTGCTCTTCTCGCTCGAGCGACTGGGCGATATCCCGTACACCGACAGCTTCCTGCTGCATGTGTACAAGTGCAGCAACGCGGACGGCACGAAGACGATCCTGCTCAAGAACTCGGCTGGCACGGACGAGTACCCGGACTGCTCCGAGACCTGGAGCTTCTTCTCGTCGATCTACTTCATGTTCGTGACCGTCTCGACCGTCGGGTACGGCGACTTCAGTCCCAAGACCGTGCTCGGGCAGATCATGGTGTGCGTGATCATCGTGTTCGGCATCTACACGTTCGCGAACGAGTCGGCGGCGTTCATGACGCTCTACGGTGACCAGCGCGGCGGACGCGTCAAGTACAACTGCTCGCGCAACACGGCGCACGTGATCGTGACGGGGAACCCGTCGGCTGCGCAGATGAAGGACTTTATTCGCGAGTTCTTCCATCCGGACCATGAGGATCTATTCCGCGGTGGAGAACCAAATGGCTCGAGCAGCGATGACGACGACGGCGACGAGTCCTCGGAGCGAGAAATCGGCTCCAGCTACTACGAGAAGAAAGCGCGCGAGGGCTACGAACTGAGGCTGGAGGAAGGCAGAGGCGACGAGACAGGCAAGACTGGGGATGAGAGGGCAGGTGGCGCACATCAGCAAAGCGAGAATGGAGTGCTTGCGTCCAAGTGGCTGCAGCGGCGCGGTGCGAACAAAGTGCGTGAGACGCACATTGTCGTGCTCATGCGCTTCGACAAAGATGACGAGAACTCGTCGTTCCAGAAAGAGGTGATGGAGTTTGTGCACGACAACCCGCGATACAACAAGCGCGTGTTTCTGCTCTACGGCTCGCCGCTGCGCAAGAACGATCTCGAGAACGCAAAGCTGAGCCAGGCGATGGCTGTGTTCTTCTTGCCAAACAAATTCTCGAACGACGGCAACAAGGAAGACGCCTCGACGGTGCTCCGCGTGCTCTCGGTGACGCAGCAGGTAGAGCACCACACGCAGCTGTTTGCGATGCTCGTGAACTCGGACAACCGGACGCTGCTGGAGGCAACGGGCATGAGCAGCGAGCACCTAGTGTGCGCGGATGAGCTGCGCCTGGGACTGATGGGGCTCAGCTGCCGATGCCCAGGACTCTCGACGCTCGTGTCGAACTTGATCACGAGTCGGAGTGGCGGCATGCCGCCTGGAGTGGAAGAAGCCGGGCTGTCGGATCTCTGGATCTCCGAGTACGTCGCTGGCGCTGCGAATGAGATCTATTCCTGCGCGCTCGCGCCGCACTTCGTTGGCATGACATTCACAGAGGCTACGCAGTGCATCCACAAGCAGTCGGACGGACTCGTGCTTTTGATCGCCGTGGAGGCTGACGGCGAGATCTCGTTCAACCCGGGACGCTGGTTCCGCATCACAGCGACGTGCAGAGCGTACTTGATCGCCGAGTCCATGAGTTCGCTGGCACCGTTCGCTGGACCGTCGAGCTTCGGCAGTGCTCAAGGAGCGATGGTGATGAACCTTTCGATGGTGAAAGGGCAGAACAACCTGCGCAGCCGAGCTCGCCGCGCGCAGCATAACGTCGAGAGACGCATTCCAGCTCATGTGCGCGAGTACATCCTGCGGTGCGGCAGCAGCGGCATCGGCTCGTTCCAGTCGCCCAAAGCGCCGCCAGCCGCCCTTCTCGCGCAGGGTGGACACATCGTGGTGTGCAGCAACGCCGCAAACGAAGGCGGCGGCCAGCGGTCCGTGTCCAGACTCGTGAACTTCCTGCGACCGCTTCGAGCGCCGCACATCGAGCGCGTCGTCCCCGTTGTGCTCGTGGACTCGGAGAAGTTTGACGGCATCTCGTGGCTCCAACTGAGCCAGTTCGGCGAGGTGTACCAGGTTCAGGGCTCCCCGCAGCGCCACAGCGTCCTCGTCGCCGCTGGGATCTACTCGGCATCCGCGATCGTCGTACTCGCGCAGGGAACCGAAGCAGGCTACGACGACTCGAAGGCGATCTTCAACGCGATTCTCGTGAACTCTGCGCTTCAAAGCAGCCACATCTTCACGATCATCGAGCTTCGCGATGTCCACAACAACAAGTTCCTCGATCCAGTCGCGAGCTTCAGTTCCAGATCCTACGATGACGACATCGTGTTGGAGTATGAACCCGCAGCGTTTTCGCCTGTCGGAAGAGGCTCGCTCGCTCGCTCGAGCCGTGCTCGTGGCGTTTCTGTGGCAAACAGCATGTCGAACGCAGGTCACGAAAGTCGCTACGGCGGCCGGTCGTCCTCTGCTCGGCATCTCACGTGGATGGAGAGGCAAGTGATCGCCTGCCGCTCGACGATGTTCAACGTCAGCGCGTTCTTCTTGGGCAACATCATGTCTGCTGCGCATCGCGTGAATGCATTCAACCGCTCGGACGCCGGTGCGGCCCCAACGCTCGAGTCGCTCTACAGCAACGACGACGAAGACGACACGTTCTTCCAGGAGCGGTTCATGAGCGGCGCGCTGTTCCCGTCGTATGTGGCAGACGATTTGCTCATCCAGAGCTTCTTCAACCCGTCGCTGAACGTGTTCATCCGCAAGATCCTCGACGGCAAGAGTTGCTTCATGCTCTACGACATCCCCAAGCAGTGGCGCCACCAGCCGCTGTCGTATGGCGCGTTGTTCTCCCACATGACGTCTGGGGTCGCACACGCGCTGCCGATCGGGCTGCTGCGAGCAAAAGGAGGCGCGAATGGCGCTCCGTACCCCTACGTGTACACTTGTCCAGCGTCGTCGGCAGTGGTGTATCCGGAGGACAAGGTGTTTGTGATCATTGACGTGAAGGCGCTGCACCGCGTCGCGAACAAGCTGCAGCGGCGATTCCGCAACCGACGCAAGGCGACGAAAGACCTCGTAACATTCGCGGACACAGCCGACGAAGCGGTGCGCCGGTCGTCAGCCACCACCGCGCTTCCGAACAAGACCCTCTGAGCCAAACCAGCGAGAAGAGGGAAGAACAACAATCGAGCGTGTGTCGTGTGTAGCGTGTGATTCATATTATATCGGTGAGTCTAAATGGGTGTGTGCGTCTTTTCTCTCCTTTTCCGTCCTGATCGCTCAGGCGTGTAGCAGCAGGATGATGATACGGATCGCGATCTCTGGGGAAGAAGTGCGGAAGCTCGAGTGTGCCACTCAGAAGATCCGACTAGTTCGCGTGGTCCGGAGCCGAGTCGCGGAGTTTGTGAGAGGCGCCTGAGCCCGAGCCGCGCGGAAGGCAAGGAGGGCGGACGCCGTGGCTGTGCAGCAAACCAAGCGATCCGCTCGACTCGTCTTGACCGACATCGTAGTCGTCGAGCGCATGCGATCCTGCGGCGGATCCTGGTTTTCGTCCGTGGTGGCGGTGGTGGTGACGGAAATCGCTGCTACTGCTGCCGCCACTACCGGATGCATCGAACGAATCGTCGGAGTCGTCGGAGTCGTCACCAAACCCGTAGTCGTAGTCGTCGCCAACGTCGCCACGGAAGTGACCTCTGCGGGATCCGTCGACCGAGCCGCTGCCGTGTCCGCCATGCGAGCCACTGTGTCGAGAGTGCAGTCTGTCCGAGAATCCGCTGCCGTGGCTGCCGTCGAGCGATCCGGTGTCGGCGAATCGAGATCCCGAGCCATGGCGCAACTTGCTGCCTCTGCGATCGAAAGGAGCGCCGCCGCCGCCACGTGAGCCGTCAATGGGATGCCCGAATGGACGTCCGCCGAAAGAGCCTGCGTGAGACGACAGCGCGATGTCGAGCTTGCTGTGGTGGTTTGATCCGGAAGCATGGCTGCCTGCGCCTTGGCTGGTCACCTCGGAAGCAGCAAGCGACGCCGTGGCGAGCACCGCAGCGAGAGCAAGCGGGAGGAGGATGCTGGCGATCTTCATGGCGAAATTGCGGCTCGAAGGCGCTTGTTTCGGTGGAAGGTTGGTTGCTGGCTACTGAGCAAGTGTGAAAGTGAGCTGACGCAACGGAGGCGAACGAAAACCTGTTGGTGCGAAACGAGCTGGGGTGGAGAGAGATCCATCAGATCCTCGGTGTGTCCACCGACTTCGCGAGAATCCTGCCCAGCTGAGACTGCGCGATGCGCCGTCGCAGCTATCGCAGAGGACTCGAGGATGCTTACCATGCAGCATCTTTTTTCGTTTGAGTGAAGTTTCGCAGGTGACAAGAAGCAATTCCGACCGATCCTCCGTCGGCCGCCTCGAAATCCAGGTTTGTCAAGCGCGAGCAAACTTCAGAGTTGACATGTCCCATGAGTCGCAAATGAAGCCACATCCATTTGGCGGTTCTGACAAGGCGAGTCACACGGCAGACAAGGAGAGGTGTCCAACACCTCCGCGAGTGCCCTTTGCTCCGAGGCTTGCATCGCGCCACAGTATTTGAAGACAATACAGCCTCTTCGGTTGTGGCTCCCGAGGCTGTGACTGCTGCCCCCGCCGCCGCCGCCGCTTGGCGCCGCGCGACGCGGACGAGGAGCTCCATTCTGTCCGTCCAATTGATTTTGGCTCGTCGATTGCATGTCACGCGCACAAGTGGAGCTACTATTCGGGCCATGGGCATACTGTGTAAATAAACAA
>JAADWH010000433.1:0-22829 GCA_023335995.1 Globisporangium nagaii
AGAGAGAGAGAGAGAGAGAGAGAGAGAGACACACACACACACACACACACACACACACGAGCCTCAGTCCGGCATCACGAAACTCGCGTCGTCGACAGCGCGCAGCAGCTCTCGCTTCGCGCGCTCGAACGCCAGCAGCGCGGGCTTCTCCACGCACACGAACGCGACCTTCGCCTCGAAGTCGCGCGAGCACCACGTCGCGCAGCGCTCGCATCGTGGTCGTCGCTGCGCTCTCAATGGGGAAGCGCAGTCTGCCGGTGGAGACCGACGCGACGGCTGCGCACGTGACGACCGAGTGGTCGTCCACCGCGAGCAGCGCGCTCCTGTACGTCTCGTAGAGGCGCTCATCGCGACTTTGGAGCGTCCTTGGCGGCCCAACCCAGTGCACGAGCAGGCTCATGCTTGTGAGGAAGCCTGGCGAGCTGAGCACGTGGCCGCACTGCCTGAACGCCGGCTCGATGATCTGCTCGCCGACCCACGCGTCCAGCACCATCCCCGCGCGCTCGTGGACGCGGCCAGCGACGCCCACGCCAAGGTTGCGGAAGCTGCCGGACGTCGGGAACACGAGGCAGTCGACGCGCTCGCCGTGCGCTTGGGTGATCGTGCCGAGGTCGCCCTCGATCGCCCACACGTGCGAGCGCAGATGCAGCAGCTGGCTGCGCAGACTCGTGTACGCACGCACAGCTCGGCAGCCAAACGCTGGGATCGTGAGCTGCACGCGGATCTCGAGCTCGCCGCCGCTGTCCTCGCGCTCACGAACCTGCTCGCAGGATTGTGGTGGGCTGCTGCTGCTGCTGGCTGTCGTAACACTGCGGACGCCACAGTGCAGCCTGAGCAGCAGACGCCAGCGACCGCTGTCCTGCAGGACGGCGCACGTGCGCTTGCTGAAGCGCAGCACGGGAGTCAGGCACGCGGCGATCGCGCGCGGGTCGAGGAAGCTCAGGAGCTCGTCACCGAACTCGCAGTGCACGACGAGCAGCGCGCTGAGCATGTCCATGTCGCTGGCAGCGGACGACGGAGCAGCTGGCGCGTCGCCTGCCGCCTGGGTCTTCTGGCGCTTCTTGCGCGGCATGGCGTGCGTCTCTCGTCTGCTGCTGGATCCTTCTCGCCACTGGCGGCCAGCGGTCGTAACCAGCCAACTGGCACATGCATGGGGTCCATTTCGCACCTGGTTGTCCATCAAAGATGGAGCCATCAGAGCGGCTGAAAGTGCATTGGTGCCTGATTTCATCCAATGGCAGGAGCGCTAGCGGAACTTTGTAGCCAATCGATGCGTTTCACTTCGAGATGGCTACACTGTCTGGACTCGAAAGGACTTCAAGCGGAGCATGAATGACAGCAACGCGCGCTCGTGCAAGGGCAACCAACGCAGCAACGACACGAGCGCTCGCTTGGATATGCGCTATCGCATGTTACTGAGCTCGTCGCGTCCGCGCGTCTTTCTGTACGAACGAGCGCTGCCAGCCCCGTTCGAGGTTGGTCGACAAGCAGAAGCCAGCTTTGCACCGACCTGTGCTGTGTCGTGGCCACTGCTCTGGTGTCCCACCGCCGACTCCGGATGTGCAGGCACTAGCCGGCATCACCGGCATCTTTCTCATCCTGGGGAGGCGGCAGGAGCGAAGCACTCCAACGCGATCCTCGGCCGGCTTTCGACCGCTTTTTCGATCGGCCGGTCCTTGTCCATCATTTCGGATCATTTCGCCACTTTGTCGCAGCAGTCGAGTGTCAGGGTCCGTGTTGCGAGGCCCCATCTGTGAGAATCACGTGCGATTTGGCGTGGAAAGTGTCCGGACGCCGCTAAACGGGGGTGGCTGCGAGTAGCAGCAACTGCGCGCTTTGAGACAGCGATTTGGACAGGAGTCTCACATCGCCCGCTCTTTTCCGATCGATTCCGAAAACGACCTCGTTGCGCAACTGGTCCTTTGAACGCGTTGCTTTCCGGGCAGCAGTTGCCAAATGGAGACCGGGCAGAACAGAGCCACGGAGATGAGAGCCTGCGCACTGACGTTAGCTGTTGCTGAGTGAGATCGCAGCCGGCCCCTCATAACAGTGCATTGGATTTATTAGGACAGACATCGCATTTACAGAGAATAACTACAGACTAAATAGCCCAGTGCACACAACACAGAGGCTTTCGTGTACTAAACAGAAGCCGATAGAGCGGCGACCTTTCTGGCCCCGATTGCGCCGCTGCTCCGGCCAGTCGCGACACCGCCGACGTCTGCTTGCGCGCAACGGCCGAAACCCCACGACGCGAAGAGCGCTGCCTGCTGCCTGCTCCTGTGCCATCGCATCGCCCAGCAGAAGAACGCAGCGAGCGCCATTCGCGATTGTGCGCCGCGCAGATTAACAGACAGAGCCTCGTTCTTGGCACCGGTGGTTTCGTCCCCAGCAGCAGCTCCGACGCCTCTTCGGATCCTTCACACGATCTCTCTCTTTCCGACAGATCCTCTCCTCCTCACTTCCCAATTACGCACCCACACAGTCCGCCACACTCCACCTGGCAGAGCAACATGGCGCACCGGATCGCCTCTCCACGCGCGCGCCAGGCAGTCGGCGGCGGCGGCGGCTTTGCCGCGCCTGCCGCGTCCTTCGACGACATGGACAGCCGCTCGACGCAGGACGTCGTGGTGGACATCCACGCGAGCGACAGCGCTGCTGACGCCAGCTGCAGCACGGCGAAGGGCGGTGCGGCATCGACGACGACGACAACGCTCAAGCGACAGCACAGCGGCGAGGTGAACGAGCTGGACGAGCTGGATGCGTCCGAGCGCAGCAAGCTGCTGAGTGGCAGCGACGCGGCGTCGGCGACGAAGGCGAGAGAGCTCGAGGCGATGCTCGGCGGCGGCGGCAGTGAGTCACCGTCGAAAGCCGCGACGGCGAAGACGAGCTACGTGGCGCCGCAGACCGTCGTCTTCTGGCTCAGCATGTGGTTCATCCAGAACATCGGTGTGACGTTCTGGAACAAGAAGGCGCTGAACGTCATCCGCCTGCCCGTCACGCTCACGTTCGTGCACATGCTCTGCAACACCGTCGGCGCGAGTCTATACATCTATGCGTACCGTGGCATCGAGCGCAAGCCGCTCAAGCCCGGCCAGCAATCGCTCATGGTCTACTTCTCGCTCATCTTCGTGAGCAACATCATCACGGGCAACTGGAGCCTCGGGCTCGTCTCCATCACGTTCAACCAGGTGATGCGCGCGCTCGTGCCCGGCGTCGTCGTGGGGCTGAGCATCCTGATCCTCGGCAAGTCGTACTCGCGTGAGCGCAAGCTCTGCCTCGTGCCAGTCGCCTGCGGCGTCTACTTGGCGTGCACGGGCGACAAGACGTGCACGTTCCTCGGGCTCCTCATCACGCTCGCGGCCGTGCTCTTCGCCGGGCTGAAGGTCGTGCTCTCGAACAAGTTCCTGAGCGGCGACCTGAAGCTCCACCCCGTGGATCTGATCCTGCACCAGGCGCCGCTCTCCGCTGTCTGGTGCCTGCTCGCGATGGTCATGACGGGCGAGTGGCAAACGCTCATGCACAACTGGGATCGCCTGCCGGCGCTCTCGACGTGGTACTTCATCACGGGTGTCATCAGCTTCCTGCTCAACGTCACGAGCTTCTACGCGAACAAGGTGACGTCGCCCGTGACGCTCTGCGTCTGCGGCAACATGAAACAGATCTTCGTGATCACGCTCTCGATCGTCATCAACCACGACGTGATCACCAACCAGAAGCTCTTCGGCATCTGCGTCGTCTCGGTCGGCGGCGCCGCCTACGCGTACATCTCGAACAAGGAGATGAACCGCGCGTCTGTGCCCGTCCGACCGCAGCACGTCTAGCAGAGCAGAGCAAGTCAGTCAGTCAGTCAGTCCGGACGAATGAAAGCTGCGCATATTTACATCCACGCATTTGAAACGTTGTTTTGATCCTCCATCACATCACATGGCTTCACCCTGGGATTCTGGTAAGTGTGCGTCTTGCTGGACGCTTGCATCGTGCATGACACGGTGCTGGGGATCGCTCACACACCCACGAGGCGCTCGTAGCCCGAGCGCGAGGGCGAGTCGCGCACAATGTCCTTATGGAGGATCACGACGAGTGCCACGAACGCAAACACGATCGGCACGAGCACGAACGGCGTGGTGCGGTAGCCGCCACCAGTGCTGCGCTTCGCGACAGCCGCCGTCGCCGAGTCGCTCTGCACTTGCTGCTCGCGGAGCTCAGCAGCCGAGTCCTTCGACTCGGAGAGCCACTTCTCCAGGTAGAACAGGATCTCCTGGCGCTGCTTCTTCAGCGGCGCGGGCGAGTCCGGGTCGGCGCGGAGGTCGCCGCAGTGGCCGCACAGATCGCACTGCGCCAGGTTCGCGACCTCGTCCTCAGAGAGCGACTTGAGCACAGACGCGCGCTGCCATGGATCGTCGCCGCCGTTCGCGAAAAATATCTTGTGGCCCTGCGGCTTGTTGCCTCCGTAGAGCTTCTTGATCGCCGCCACGCCCTTCGACGGGTTCACGACGTCACCAAACACATCGCGGCACTGCTTCTCGTGGTAGTCCAAGTCCACGATCGACGAGCGGAGACTGTTCTCCTTTGGCGCCACCTGGAAGTACGCCAGCTGCGAGCACTTCTGCCATCTCCACGAGCGCACGTCGCTCCAGCGGCTGCGGTCGCTGACCAAGCAGTTCGTGTCGTAGAAGCAGCCGCTGCCGAACTCGGCTCCGTACATCGTGATTGTGAAGTTCGCGAACTCCTCCGTCAGCGACAGCTTCTTCTCGTACGCGCCAACCATGTGGTTGCACACGACGTCCTTGTGGCCGTACTGCACCGCCATCGCCGCCGAGTCCGCGATCATGTAGTGGAAGTCCGTGTCGCCGAGGGCTTCTGCTCCCATCAGCCCCTTCACGCGCGTCGCGTTCCCGCTCTTGATCTGCTCCTCGAACGCCGCAGTCGTCTTGCGAAGCACGTTCGCGCACTTGTCGCCAGCCGAGAGCGCGACTTGCTCGTCAAACTCGTGAAACTTGTACACGGGCTCCACGACACCGGACGACGACAGCGACGCGACCGTCGTGTCCGGGTACGCGATGCGGAACCACGCAGAGAGCGCACCAGGGTACGAGCCGCCGATCGCAATCCACTTGTTGCTCGTCCCAGGCAGCGTTTTTTGGTATGACTCCCGAAAGTGCTTCAGGTCCGCGAGCGCCTGCTGCACGGTCAGGAACTTGTAGTTATCCGTCTCGAGGTTGCCGTTCGGGATGCTCTTGCCGTAGAAGCGGTGCTCCAGCGCCAAGATCTAAAAAAGCAGCGAGAGAGAGATGTAGATGTTAGCGAGTCGTCGACGAAACACCACGGCGTGCCCATACGAACGCCAAATGACAGCAAGCACACACACACCTTGGCGCCGAATTTCTGAGCCAGCACGCTCACAAAGCCCGCGGGAGTGTTCGTCAGCGCGCCTTCGCCACCGATGTACAGGATCACGGGTCCGTTCGGCTTGCTCCAGTGCGTGTTGTCCTCGTAGTAGCGCTGCTGGTACGTCGTGTTCGCGACGGCAGCCAGCACCTCGCCCGCGGGGCTCGCAGTGGTCGCGAAGTGGTCGATCTGCTGCGTGAACCAGAGCTCCGGCGCGTTCACCTGGAAGAGCATCTGGTTCTGCGCCTGGATGGTCTTCCACAGCTCGCCGCCCTTCGCGTACTCGGGGAAGATCACTGCCGCGTCGGCGCTGCTGCTGAAGGCGCAGCAGAGCGCCGCGAGACACTTCGCAGCGGAGCGCATGGTTTGTGCTCCTTCTCTTCTCTTCTCTTCTCTTGCAGTCCGCCGCACGCCTCGTGCAGCTCTGTCGAGGTCGCCTTGGCTCGCTCGTCTCGGAGGCGAATCGGAGAGTGAAGTGATGAGCGATCACAGCGCACACACGACAGGCGGAAAAGATCCGACTGACGAGCCAGGATTGGCTGATAAGCAGACTTCAACTGCGCTACTATTGGTTATAATGCTGCATATGCCACGCTCATTGGCTATAATGCAAATTTACAAACTGGCGCTTTTATGCTCGTTTGCACGTACCGTGCTCGCTGCTGCTTTTCTCTTTGTGTCTCGCACAGTACTGCATGGTTTTTTCCGCGGGCTTTTTTGTGTTTTGTTTTGTTTTTTTTGTTGGCGAGGCGAGCGCTGGCACAAAGTGAAGCGCGGCCGCCCCCCGCGCATGCGAGCGAGAGCGACGAGAGAGCCCGCCGCGTCCTGCCTGCCCCGCTCACCGGACCCCCAGAGCAGCGCCCCACAGACGCGTGAGAGAACGGCCACCAGCCACACGTCCCTCAGTGCTGCGCGCTCAAGCTCAGACGACGGTGCAAGAGCTTCTTCCCAGCGACAGCCACCCGCCCGCACGCTCTCGACCGACGCGAAAAAAAAGATTCGCGACTGGCTGACTGCTGCGCGCGTTACTTCAGAGACAACGGGATATACGAGCGAGTGAGCTCCGAGAGAGTGCAGACGACATGGAGGCGCTGAACAAGAACATCCTGCTGGTACGATCGATCGGATACGCCTGCAACGGAAGCGTTGGTTACTGTGATGGCTCACGATTGCGCTGCTGCTCTTTGATACTGTGTGTGGCACGTGGCAGGCGGGCGAAGTGATCGCGGACAAGTGGAAGATCGTGGAGAAGATCGGCGAAGGCACGTTCAGCCAGATCTACCTGGCGTTCTCGGTGCACGACAACAAGCGCGTGGCCGTGAAGGTCGAGGCGCCGAGCTCGCTCAAGCCCGTGCTCGAGTGGGAGAGCTCGATCCTCAAGAGCCTGCAGGACTGCGACCACGTGTGCCGGTACTACTACCACGGCAAGCACGCCGACAGCACGGTGCTGGTCATGGAGCTGCTCGGCGAGAGCATGTCGATGCTGCGCGTCACGCCCGAAGCGATCCATGGTGTGCCGCTCTCGCGCTGCGTGTCCGTCGGTCTCGAGGTGCACTGCAAGTATGATGTGGGTATCTTGTCTGCTGTATTCCTTGCTCACTCTTTTTGTTTGTGGTTGTGCTGTGGCTGATGTGCAGATGCTGGATTGTATAGAAGCGTTCCACCGCCACGGCTACGTGCATCGCGACATCAAGGCGTCGAACTTCGCGATGGCGGACTCGGCGAACCCAGCAAAGCGGTGCGTGGTGTGCTGCTGATTTCGACTCACACTGCGATGCTGATCGCTGACATTTCCGCTGTCTGCTCTGTTCTGTTTCATGGTTCGCAGGAAGTACTACATTATTGACTTTGGACTGTCGCGCCAGCATCTCGGAGAGGACAAGAAAGTGATCGCGGCACGGCCACAAGCCGAGTTCCGCGGCACGTCCATGTACGCGTCGCTGAGTTCGCACAGACGCCAGGAGCTCGGTCCGAAGGACGACCTCTGGTCGTGGTTCTACCTGGTCATGGACTTTATGCGCGGCGAGCTGCCCTGGGCCGCGGACGCGCAGAAGAAGAACCGCCAGACGGTGCTGAGTCTGAAAGAGTACTACACGGAGAAGTGTCCGTCGCTGCTGGTTGAAGGGCTCGTCGGCGCGTCGCACCTGGTCGTGATCATGAAGTATTTGCAGTCGCTCAAGTACGACGACCTCCCGGACTACGAGTTGCTGCGGCGCAAGCTCAAGCGCGTCGAGACCGGCTCGAAAGAAGAAGACACGATGGAGCTCTGGAACGCGATCGAGTCGGAGCGCGAGCGTGCGCTGCAGTGGGCGATGCGCGGCAAAGACGCAGTGCTGAAAGAGACACCCCTCGCGGTGCTCGAGACTTTACTGGCGGTTCGTACTGCACTTTGCTCTTGTGCATGCTCTAGCTGCGTATGTGTGTGCTTACGAAAGTGTTGTCTGCGTTCTTGGTTCTCCAGGTTGCGAAGAAGTTCAACACGTTCTTTGGCGTCGCGGATCTGACTGCCGAGGAGCGCGTGGAAGTCCAGGAGGTGGTGTACCAGATCGAAAAGAGGATCCGCGACGCGTCGCGGTTGTTCGCCCCGCCGCCGATCGAGAGTTTCGTGAAACGGCGCCAGTCGGAGCAAAAAGGTCGGAGCGATGCGCTGCGACGACGACGCGAGCGTGACATCCAGATCCGCCAGCTGCTGGAGCAGAAAGCACGTCGTCAGAATGGGATCCCCACGAGCGGCGTGCTTCCGCCCGCCAATGAAGTTCAGCAGACCAACGGAGCGGCAGTGAAAACAGCAGAGCTGAGTGGCAAGATCGCGGATCACAAGTCGGAGGACAGCGCGATGGAGATGTCAGATGGCGAAGAGACCGCAACTCCTCCGCAGCGAGAAAAGCTGCTTCTGTCAAGTGAAGAGCCTGTCCGTGCCTCGACAGTGCTCGCAAAGCCTCCTGCACCGCCTGGGCCGCCCCCACAGCACTGGAGCTCGGCGAGCAGACCGTCGTTCAACTCGGCGTCGCCCCGCCCGCCGCCGCCACTCCCTCCTGGCTCGCGAAATGGTTCCTACCTCCAGGTTCAGCCGCCTCCGCCACTCCCACCAGGATACCCGCACCCAGTAGGCGCGTCTTTCGTGCCGCCACTGCCACCTCAGCCGCCAATGCCGACTCCAATACACACCAGCGCTGGGCAGGGTGGGAATGGCTGGGAACAGCCAAAGCCAGAGCTGGAGCGTCGACCATCTGATTCGTACGATCGCAACGGCGGCAGCAGCAACCGCAGCAGCAGCCACCAGCAGCAGCAGCCTTCTCCACACGATCGACGCGAGCGAGACTGTGACTCGAAGAGCCACAAGGAGCGAAGGCGACACGGTCGCCGCTCACCTTCTCGTGACCGCAAGCACCGTAGCTCGCGAAAGAGATCCATGTCTCGCTCGTCATCGCGCTCCCGTTCACCGTCGCGATCTCCGTCGCGCTCTCGCTCTCGCTCCTGGGCGAGCTCGCGATCCCGATCCCGATCCCGATCGCACTCGCCCGTCCACTCTTCCAGCAAGCGCAGTGGCCACAGCCGTCGCCACCGCCGATCGCGCTCGAGATCGACTTCCCCGTCGAGATCTCGCTCGCCGCGCCGCTCGTCCAGCTCTCGTCACCGCTCGAGATCGAAAGATCGCCACCACCACCACCATCACCACCGCTCGTCGCACTCGCACAGTCGGAAGAGATCGGATGACGACAGCCGTCGCAGTCGCAGCCGCGAGCGCCACCACCACCACTACCACCACTACCACCACCGCGACCAAGCGCCGCCGCCACAGGAGCAGAAGAGCAAGTTTCGGGACGGCGGTAGCTCGCGCCGCCAGTCGAGATGGGCTCCAAAGTAGATGCGTCTTCGCTGACGACGCGAGGGCTCTGATTGCCGCAGCAAGAGCTTCCGTCTCTCTCTATGCGGACACGAGTGGTAGGTACATCGGTAAAGCTGCAGCTGGAGCGTTTGCACGCAGCAATGGATCGATCGCCTCTCCGACTAACGAGCTAATCTGAGACGTTGACTTGCAAGTCAGTGAACCTCGCCTGGATTGGGTTTGGTGCGGTGCGTTCTCGTGCGCGAGGTATTTCTGTTTGGATGCGACGTTTTTGTGGTGGAGGATGTTATCCGAGTCAGAGCGCGGGGCGGCGACAGCAAGAGCTCGAGCTCTCGTTCCACTTGACGATCGACAAGGGATTTCTCAGCCTGTTCGCATCATCCCTGGCTTGGACGAACGCAGCAATGAGCTTCCGATGGATCACGCAATTCCACAGCGGTCGAGCGCTCACGGCTGTGATCCCTCGTGCAGCCGAGCCTGCTGGCTCAGCAACGACGAGTCGAAGTGCGTCGTTGCTCGCGAAGTCCAGCAGCAAAGACGGATCGCCCCACGTGCACGTCGACGCAATTCTCAGCATTCGCGACCATAAAGTGAACAACGGCGTTGAATTCTCGCCGCCGGCGTATCGTGTGCTCTGGCTGTGCGTCCTCGGAACGCATGCGCTGATCGCGACGGCGTACACCCAGGAATGCATCGTCTACGTGCAGACGATCGGCAACCCGAGGATGAATTCGTACTTGCAGCACTTCGGCATCGGCGATCACTTGCGCGTGGACGTGTCGATGACAATGATCGTCACCAGCGCCATGGTGTCCGCGTGGCACAGCGTCGCGTGCTTGCGGGCGGTTCTGCGGTCACTCTTGTCGCGAAGCCTGATATTCGGACTCCCGTGGAAAGCGCTCTACTCGTCGGCTGACAGCGAGCGGAAGGAGACGCTCGCGACAAAGATCAAGAACTCATTCTACCTGCTCTACGCGATCGGTGGCGTCCGGAGCAAGTACTTCGACGTGGCGTTCGACATCCGGGAGCTCATCGACATCGTGTCACAGACCCACCAGGCGTACAGCATTTGCAACAATATCGCGGACACGGTGATCCAGAACGCAGCAGTCGCAATCTTGGTGCTCAGCTGCTGGACAACGCCCGTGCTGCGCTTCGTGCTGCGAAAGCACGAGCCGACAAAGCGCCTGCTCTGCCTCATCTTCGACATCTTCTTTGACGTGTGTTTCACGATCGGGATGCCGTACTCGATCTTCAACGTCTGGGTAGCGGTCCCGAAGGTGAGCTTCTCGGACCCGGTGCTCGTCGTGGAGAACGGTGCGATGCTGGCTCAGGTGCTCGTGAATTCGTGGGCAGCACTCTTTTCCTCGCGCTTCCCTGCGCTCAGCGCGCTGCTCGTCTTGGAGTCCATCAAGTCGATGATCAAGCCGCGTCGCATTCACCGCCAAGTCCAGCAGCAGCAGCGCACAGGCTCGAAGGTGAGCAAGAAGCTGTCGCTCATGTCCAGGAGGCTGACTAGCGCCATCACACCAGCTATCCAGCCAGATCGCATCCAGACAATGATGCAAGTCGCCCAGCGAGGTGCAAAGCTCGCGCACGCTGACATCGTCTTTGCCGTGTTTGGCTGCGTCGTGCTCGTCGTGTACGTTTTCGCAGCGCTAGCAGCTGAGCCAGAGGCGCTGCCGCCAGGATGCAAGCTCTGCATGCGCCCGTGGCTGCCGTCCAGACACCCGTGTGCAGTCTTCGAGATCAACTGCATGGAGCGCGGGATCACAGGCAGGCTTCAAGAGACAGACCTGGCGCTGAGCGCAGTGAGCCCAGGGCTACTGCGCGGGCTCATCTTTGCGCACTGCCCGGAGCTCCACGTACCGCCTCGCATCCAGGAGCTCTCGGGCTTGCTCATCCTCGCGATATTCAACTCGACAGTCGTCGACTGGCGCGAAAACGCGGCGCTGGTCAGCCACCGCCACCGCCAACTCGCCGTTCTGCTCATGGTGCGCGTCGACTTTGTCGAATTCCCGCAGGGCCTGCTGTCACAGCAATTCCCATCGACGCTCGTCGACTTCAAAGTCCACCAGAGCAACTTGACAGCGCTGCCTGAGGAGCACATCGAGGCTTTCTGGCCGAGAGGTATGCAGAACTTCGTCGTGGAGCACAGCAGACTCACGCGAGTGCCTCGGTTTCTTTCGAGCATGCAGGTCGTCGGCGCGGTGTCGCTCGCGGGCAACTTGATCGCGCGCATGCCGCTCGCTGAGATCCTCGCGACGTCGTGCAATCGAGCGTTTCTCGGACACAACCCGATCGAGCAGCTGACGCCCGCAGGTGATGGAAGCGGTACGATCCGCAGCACCAGCAACAGCAGCGCTCATATAGCCCAGCGCGTGAACGAGCTCCATCTCGAAGGCACGAATGTGAGCTTCCTGCCCGAGTGGATAGCAGCTGCGCCATTGAGTGGAAGCGGCCGATCGCAGCGCTTCGTCGTGTTCGGTAGCGGGAGTCCGCTGTGCGAGGCTGATAACTCGAGCACTCTGGCGGAGGCGAGCATCGTAACAGTGAACTGCTCGTCATCGCCCGACTCCGATGGGAGCGAATACTTCGCCTCGCTCGACGCTCTCACGCGAGACCTGAACAGCTGAGCTCGACTCATCATTGCTAGCTCGAACGCTCAACACTGTTGCAAGGGTGAAAAAGAGAGAAATTGTGCAGTCGTTTTCAAAATTGTGATCCTTCTGCTCCATGTTCGAAGCACCACGACCGTGCCTTCTGCTCACATCTTGAGCGCGTAGAGCTTCCTGGAGAACTTGATCACGAGTGGGAGCATCGCCTTGCGCATGATCTTCTCGCGTCCGACCGAGTTGTCGAGCCACTGGAGCAGCCCCGTGACCTGCTTCTCGGGCGTCTCGTAGTCCACTTTCGCGCTGAAGAGCTCGATCGCCACGCGCGCGAGCACCATAGAGAACGCCACTTTCTTAAGCGTCTCGGCGTCCGTCGCGTGCGGGAACTTCTTGTGCATGGACAAGTACGACTTGATGAAGCCCGCGATTTCGGCGTGCAGGTGCTTGAGGCTCACGCGGTCCATGAACGACGGGATGATCTCAAAGTCCATGGCGAAGTTGAGCAGCAGCTCAAAGCTGATACCCAGCAGCTCGTCGCGCGCAGCGCTCTGGTGGTGGTGGATCGCGCTGTAGAACTCGCAGATCACGCCGAGCGGCTTCTGCTCGCGCGCCAGGATGGTGTGCATCTCCAGCATCGAGTACACCACTTCTTCGCGCGTGTGCTTGCGATTGCGGTCCGGGAGTCCGCCAGATTGGTGACTGCGGAAATCGTCCTCGCTGTCAGCACAGCCGGAGCCTGGGAGCCGCTGCTGCTCGTTGCCGTGCCCGATGTGGAGCGCCAAGCCGTTGAGAATCGCTCGCATGACTGCGATGCACGCTGAAGACGGCGAGCTTCCGCCTGGACTGCCGCAGAAAGGAGTGCCGGCGCCGCCGTTGATGGAGTAGATGGAGCTGTTCCGACGACCAGTGGTACTGAAAGAAGCGGACGAGTGCGTACCGCTGCCGCTTGCCGGGTTGCCATTGACGCTGGAGCACGCCTGGAGCATGCTGTTGGCGCGCATGCGCCTCTGGATCGGATGCAGGTACTCGGCGACGATCGTCTGCAGTACGCGCTTGACGTCAAACCTCGGGAAGCGCTTCATGCCCACGAGCGTCAGCGCTTCGTTGAAGCTGTCTTGATCAAAGTACCGGAACTTCTTCGCTTCGTTCGCCTGCGAGAACGACGGCGGCGGCGCAGTCTGCGAGAACGCAAAGTCCTTCCGCACGATCACTTTTCGACGGTGCTCCTGCGCCTGGCTCAGTACTTTCGCGAGGATCACGTCCACGTCTGCTGCGACGACAGGAATCTGGACGATGCCGCTCTCGAAGAAGAACCTGCGAACAGAGGCGATGTGCACGCCATTACCGTCCAGCGAAGTGTCCATGGAGTCGTAGATGGCTTTCAGACTCGCCTCGATGTCTTCGCGCTCGATCGTTTCGGGATCAGCATTCGCGTCGCTGTCTAGAGCAGCGAACGCACTCGCTTTCCGCGGACTGGTACGTCCTCCATAGGTGCTGAACGATCTTGAAGTCGTGTCGATTGGTTGCACCGCGAACGGACTGCACGTTGAGCTCCTTCGCTGCTGATCCATTCCGCTACTGCCATTGGCACTTGCTGATCGTCCTGTAAAGGATCCAGCGGTTCTGCCGCGAGTCGCTGTTCGAGACGGAGACGATCGCCCAATTTCAGAGAACACGCGCGGCTTTGGTGCGTTCACGTCTTCCTCTCGCATCAGCAACGCTTCGATGCCTTCTCGCCTGCTCTCTTCCAGCTGTCGACAGAGTTCGATCTACAGTCCAACAAACAGCATGAACCAGCACACATGAGCTCCAACACTGTTCGAGGTTGAGGAGGAGTCAACCACAAGCGCTTACCTTTTCAAACCGGATCGTCTGTGCCTGGATAACCGCGTCGTCCCGCTCCAGCTCGATTCGCTCCTTCAGGTTCTTGATCTCCGAGTTCTTTTGCTGGTAGTCCACGCGTAGCTTCTCCTTGTGCATGAGCTCGCGCGAGGCGCTCGAATTCTGCGAGCTGAGCGCCTTGATCTCCTTCGTCGCTTCATGGAGCGCCATCGAGATCTTCTCCGACTGCGCAACCTCCGCAGTTCGCAGCTCGCGCTCGACTTGGTACTTACGGCTCGCGTCTGCGAGCGCTTCCTCCAGCACGCGCACGCGATCCAGCACCTGCTCGTGCACATCCATGTGGTTCTTGATACGACTGCTTTGCAGATTCAGCAGCTTGGACTGCTCTTGTGCGCGTCGAGTCACGATCTTGAAGCTCTCCTGCAAGTTGTGGAACTCCACCTTGAGCGCTCTGATTTCGTCAGCGCTGCTCTCGTAGAGTTCTCGCCACGTGTTGTTGCTACTGCTGCTGCTGCTGCTATTGTTGCCAGTAGCAGCAGCGCCAGCTGAGTGTCCGTCTTGCTCAGCACCAACACTGTTCTCCATTCCGCCAGCCCTGGTGTAGACGCCTCGCGTAGAAGAGCCCGCAGAAACGTGCTGCTGCTGCTGTTGGTGATGTCGCCCACGATTATCTCCTGATGAATGGTTGCTCATCGCAGCTGGGACTGCTGTCAGCTTGATCGGTGGAGACGCGTCTGCTGTCGCCACGTTCTGCTGATGCGAAGGTTTGAACTTCTCGTCCACGTCGCGCAGGAATTTTTCAAAGTAGCCGCCGGCATCCGAGTCGAGCGCCAGATCTTCGAGAAAGCGGACGGAGTCGCACTCGGGGAGCGTCAGCTCCTCGATCCCCTTCTCCCGAAAGCTGCTGCTGCGAATCTTCTCGACCCCGACATCGCCAGAGCCGCCACCAAAGTCGCGAGCCTCCGCGTACTCTTTGTCAAGCGCGTCGGACGCAGTGTCAGCAGTCGATTGGTTCTTCGTGCCTATTGATGCTGCTGTTGCTCCAGGCGAAAAGTAGTGGAGCTTCCCGGCGATTGCGACTAGCGGGATCTCGCTCTCGTCGTCTTCTCTGATCAAGTGCCGACTGCTGTTTCTGCTGCCTCCTTGATGCTGCTGAAGGGATCCAAAGTCGCTCTCGGGTGGAGGCAGCAGGCGGTTGGCTTGCTGGGACTGCTCTTTCAAGTCTGCTTGTGCGGCACTGTGCTCTGGAGCGCTACTCTGCTGCTTCGGATCGACGAGGCTCTGGAGACGACCGGTGATGTAGTGCACCTCGCTCTGCTTCCTGTCGACGCCTCGCATCGACTCGAGCTTCTTCTTCAACGCTTTCAGAGTCTGGATGGTTCTGGAAGCATGAAACAAACAGCGTCAATAACATACGAAAGCAGTTGCTAGAACAGAACCCATTGATCCCTCCTTCACAACAACCATGCACCAAGCGTACCCGGATTTCGTGCGATCGTTGATCGACGGTGCTCGCAGTGTGTACTCGACAGTGTCGAACGTGATGGGATCCGAAAGCAGCGCTTCCAGGAAATCGACAGTGTCGCTCAAAGCGTCACTCTCGCCGTCGTTACAGAAGTCCAACGCTCCGAGCACGAGCTCCCAGATGCTCTTCCCGCACATGAGGCGCTTCGCCTGGGCATGCGAGACGAAGCTGTTGAGGATCGCCACACCGTTCGTCTGCACTTGCTCGACCGGACTGTGCGCGCGCATAGCCTTGATCACGCTTTCGACGATGTCTTCCATGGTCGAGAGGAACTGCTTTTCGGTCGGCATCACGCTCTCGAGCTCCATGCTCGAGAAGAAGATGAGGTCCAGCGCACTCACTACTAGCTGAGGGTCGCTGGGGTACCGTCGCAGCGCGTCGAGGACGACGAGAACCGCGCCGTAGCGATTCAGTTTCTCCTTGCACTCTTCCTCGTAGACCATCAGCTGCAGGAACTTGCAACCAAACACCTGCACGTGCACGTCGCACGGATGGCTCTTCATCAGCGAGAGCGAGAGCGGCAGCGTCTCGGCGGCGTCGAGCGCCTGGCGGTTCTTCGCGTCGAACGCGAGGGTCTGCAGCACCTGGAGCATTGATCCCGCAGCGATCGTCGAGTCGCACTGGTGGCGCATGGACGCCACGAGCAGCTCCACGAGCCCGTCTCGCACCAGCGCCTCGCGCTCGCGCTCTCCTCGACAGCCGAGCGTGACAATCACGCGGTTCACGTACACGTACACGCCTTTGTCGTGCTTGTTCATGGCGTGCACGTGCCAGTACTCGGGCTCGCTCAGCACTGTGCGCATGCACGAGAGCAGCTTCACGAACGCTGCGTCGCCGACGCTCAGATCCTGTGTGCGCATCGTCGCCAGGAGCGTCTCGAGCGTTCTCCACAGCGCCTGCGCTTCAGCGACGAGCTCTTCTTTCAAGTGCGTGCTGGTGGCTACTGCTGACGACAACGACGCCGGAGGCTGGAACGGCGATGCGGCATCGCTGTTGGCCAACGACCACAGTCGCTCCAGGATGCTGTCCATGGCTCTGAGCAGGTATCGCCCGTCGCACGCAGAGACGAGCCTTCCTAGCTCGATGGTCTTGATGGACTTGAGCTGCTGCGTCCCTGAAAGCGAGAGAGAGTTAGAGAGCGAGAGAGAGAGCGAGGACAGTCGAGGCGCACACTCGTTTCCGTATAAATAGCGGAGCATGGTTATCGCAATTATAGCTCCAGATGCTTGCTCGCGATCCTGGAATGAACACAAGCAGCGAGGCAAATCGAGACTGGGCAGCACTCTGCTCACCCTGCTGTGCACGTGCTCTCAGCACTGGATGCACGACAGAGATGAGCAAGCCGGGGGACGTCGCCGTGCAACTTCTTGCGCCGCACATCGGACAGGCGGCGATCGTGTTGGGAAATCAATCCTGCCTCTCATTTGCGCGCTGCTGCTCGTCGAATTCTGCAACATCAGGAACGTTCACTTCGATTTGCCGAACCTCTCCAGGATCATCTTGTCGAGGTCGCCCATGCGGAACGGCGGGAAAAGCCGCTCATAGCGCTTCGACGGCCGGCTCTCGACGCCTTCCGCCCCAGTCGCCCTTGGCGCGCTCTCTCGGATTCGTCTGAACGGATTCCTGGTGGACGTTCGCTGCGTGGATTCTTGGCGCTTCAGTCGATCTATAAAACCAGCGAGCGAGCTCGACTCTCCGCTGGTGCTGGAAACGGTGTGGCTGCTACTGAGAGTCGCTGCAGGCTCATCTCGGAGTTGCAGCACTCGCTGCTGAATCGAGAGTGGCACGCCCTTGAAATCGGTGGCTTCCGTAGAAGCTGCCGCGTGTCGAGCCCTCGCATTTCCTGACTGGTGTGGAGTCGAGTTCGTTGATCGCCGCGCTGCCTTCCGATGTGTCACAGCATTTGCCGACACAGCTGCCGTCTCTTGTGTGCTTGTTGTCGGAACTGGCTGGTGATCATCGCGGTGGCTGCGCTTCTGGCCGCTCGAAGTCAGCGACGCTCTCTTCTCATGCACTGAACCAACCGGGTTCGCCACTTCAGCTTGGACAGGAGCCTCGGAGTTCGCAGGAGCGTCAGCAACGCTAGCCAACGGCTGCAGTCGATGCGTCTTCGTGTGCTGGTCTGGCTGAGATCCAGCTTTTGTGCTCGCTAGCCCACTCGCTGATTGCCTCCTCGACACTGTCGGCGACAACAAGTTCTCCGACTGCTGGTGGTCGCCGCTCTCAGGTTGGGACTCGTTCTCGCGCTGCTTGCGATTTTCCTGCTCGTCATCGAGCGAGTCGCCGATGCCTCCAAACTCTGGCTCTTCGCTGGTTTCCGCGATGCGCTCCAGGGAATGCACTGGCGCGCTGGTGACGGTTGGGTTGATGGATCGGATGGCGCCGTGCTCTGTCTGACTCTGGCTTTGACTCTCGACGGCAAACACCTGGCTCTCCTCGTTCGGCTGCGTGTGCCAAACCTCGTCATCCATCGCATGCGCAAATGAGTCGCCCTTGTCCGCCTGACTGCTCTCATCCGCCGCCTCAGCAGCGTCTGGGTAGTACTGGCTATCCATGATCGTAAAGTCGCCTGGGGCCTGAGTCAGCGGTCCGTCTTGCGATTCCATGGCATTGAAGACTTCACTGCTGCTCGCCACCTGGCTCTGACTCTCGCCGGTCGAGAAGCCAGCCTCTTGTGCTGGAGGTTCGACGTCGCGCTCTTCGTCGGAATCCTCGACCTCGATCGCCTCTCTGCCGTGGTTGAGCGTTTGGAGCACGGAGTTCATCATCGCCATCACGCGGCGCTTCGCGTTGTCCTCGTCCTGCATCGCCGTCGTCATTGGCTCCTGCGACATCTGCGTCAGCGACTCATTCGCGTTCGTCGTCGAGTCATCAGCATCTGTGAAGCCCTCTTGCGACTCCGGAGCCTGCGTCTGTGGGAAGTTGTCCTCACCGATCGGGTCCTCAATGCGTGTGTCGATTTCCACCGCGCTTGAGAGAATCACTGCGACAGCAACCTGGCTGGCGGTAGTGCTGGCGCTTTGGCTTCCAGATTTCTTCTTCCTCTTTTTCTTTGCTGGCGTGCTTTCTCGGCCGTCGTCACTGCTGCTGCTGCTGCTGCTGTCGTCGCTCTCCGTGTCGCTGCACTGGACAAACGTCTTCTCGATGTTCTCGTGCTGGAAATGGAAACCCTGCGAGTCGGGAACAAACTCGTCGTCGTCGTCCTGCTGGGACTGTGGCTCACCCGCTTCGACTCGCTCCAGCGCTGGTACAGCCGCTCCAACACCGTGTGGCCCTGGCTCCGAGCCGTTCTCAGCAATCAGCTGGGAGTCGCTTGTCAGCTTCTCGGCGACTGCGGGAGCTCCCCACCCATCTTGCGCCTCCAGCTGCGCTTCCTGGTCCTCTGGAATGATACAGTCGTCGTCCTGGAGCGGATGGTTGTCGTCAAAGTGCTCCACCGCTTGCGCGAGTGGCTGGAGGTTCTGGCGTACAGCGAGGCGCATGCTCAGCTGCGAATCGTTGAGCTCACGCAGCAGCGGCGCAATGCGCGCGCTCTCACAGACATCCGACATCGCGTTCACTGCGAGCTCACTCGCGTCGATGATGCTCAGCTCGTCAACCTACACAGGCACTCAGACGCAGGGTACGTGAGACAGACGATCCAGATCGTCATATTCACAGAAAGAGCAGTGAGAGATTGTTCTCGTACGCACCCATAGACAGACGCGCGCCTGCTCTCGCGCCGTCGACAGCGCCAGAGACCGAGACTGCTTTGCGCGCGCGAAGCCCTCGTCGGCAGTCTCGCAGCGATGTGGGGTCGAGAAATGGTACTTATCGATGCGGATGACGCTGCCGCGCAGCCTCGCGAGCGACTTGTAGCCGAGCTTCTCCACCACCTGCTCGCGGACCACACGCTGCGGAATGAACGCGTCGACGGAGAAGTTGCGGTCCACGAGCGTCACGCTCTGCTCGGACGGCCGCGTGCTGCGCACCATCACGACGCGCGGCGGCGACTGCAGCTTGGCGCTCGCTGCTGCGTCGCGCGCTTGGCTCTGCGACTGCGACTGCGACTGCGACTGCGACTGGCTCTCCTCGCTGGCGTACGCGTCCACGGGCGGCGCGTCCGTGAGCAGCGCGTGCAGCTCCGGCAGCAAGAAGTCGCTCAGCGCGCGCATCGTCCACCACGACTCTCGCTCGCTCGCTCTCGTCGCGGTCTTTGATGCGACGTCCTCTTTTTCGCTTTGCTGTCGAAATACTGAGCGCGAAAAGTGGCGATTTTCGAATTGCTCGCGGCCTTTGATCACAGGTATGCTGTGATTCGGCGACATTATGCGGCAATGACTGACTCGAGGGCAGATTCATATCGACGCTGAAAGCGATGTCGCATCTATAGAGGGATGTGAGCACTCCTTTTCGAACAAGTGTAGGTATTTTCGTACTTTATTGAGTGAATTCCTCGATAAAGTACGACGTGGCTGCTTCGAGCCTTCGCCAAATTACGAGCCTGCGAGCGAGAGTGCGAGTCCTCATTGCAGTTCGGCGCGTGCCTCCCACGAGCGAGCGACACCACCCGCCACGATGATGAGCCTGCTGGCGATGACGCGTCCCGGCGCCACCATGGCCATGCGCGCCGCCGCCCGTCCGATGACGCGCTTCAAGAGCGGTGGCGGTGGCAGCGGCTCCACCAACGAGACGGTGGCGACGACACTGACGACGTCCACGACTGGGGCGGCGAACGCGGCGTCCGGCGGCGGCGGCAGTGGCGTCGCGGCGGCCGTGTCGTCCAGCGCGCTCGTGCGCTCGGCGGCGAAAGCGCTGCGGGCGGTCGGCTTCGGCCCGACGGCGCGCAGCCGCGCGCAGCAGAAGATCACGCGCCACAGGTATCAGGCGCGCCAGCAGCAGCAGAAGCAGCAGCAGCAGCAGCAGCAGGGATCCAAGCGTGCGTCTGGATGAATGGTGAAGAAGATTGCGTGGGACATGACTCGATGGCTGATGTACTGTGCGTGCGTGTGTGTGTGTGTGTGTGTGTGTGTGGCTATTGTGTAGACCCCGAGACGCCTGCTTCGTCGAACGCCGCTGGCGCCAAGAAAGGCGCGACGACGGTGGAGGAGTCGCTCGCGGCGTCCGACCGCACGCACGCGCACAACACGCGCCTGAACCTGTCCAGGAACTCTCTGGTAAGCGTATCTACAAGCCGGCCAGCACCACTGTGTGCGTGGCATCGCTATCATATAGGCGCGTGCTCACTCCGTTCTCCCCTCCATTCGTGCATCCAATAGGTGCTGCGCTTCAGCAACGAGAACTCGTACCTGAACTGGGCTCGTAATGGTGTGCTGTCGTCCGGTGTTGGGGTGGCCATGTACGCGCAGGAGCACCACCGCGGCGCGCAGCTGAGCGGCGCCGGGCTACTGCTGCTGGGCTTCGGGTACATTGGCGTGGGCACGGCGAAATATATTTATTACATCCTGCGCTTCCGCCAAGTCATGGAGCTCTCGTGGGGGAGCGTCATTGGAGCGATCTCCCACGCGTCGATCGCGCTCATCATCTGGCTCACCGCCACGGCGTCCTTCCTGGTACGTCTCGCGAGCCGCGACGGGTGGTTGCTCCATTGCCACTGGCTGCTCTGACACCTGTCTGTGTCGTTGTGCATAACAGGAGAGCGTGCCGCTGGAGCTCGACGCGATGCTGCTGACGGAGCCGATCGCGAGTTTCCTGCCGTTCCGCATTCGGCAGGGGCTCATCGAGACCTACAGCCTCTACCTGGACGACCTGGAGCACCACAACGACGAGCAGGAGCGCGTGCTACGCGCGATCCAGCGCGAGAAGGAGGCGCTCGCAGCGAAAGAGGCGCTGATCATCGAAGCCGCCGCGACGCAGCAGAACTGAGCGACGCGCGAGATCTCGACTCTCACGCGATCGTGCCGTGTTTGGTTCACCTGTGCCAGAGCAGTGGACGCACTGTATCGGGACTGACTGTCGACTGCTGTGAGGCTATAGCAGCGAGCGAGCGAGCGACCCTGTGGCGCGCTGGCTGCACAGCTGAGAGGCATAACCCAATTTCAATGTTCACTCTTCCCCCTCCCCCCAGCAAATGTGTAGCCATCGGTACCGCGTGGCGCGCTTTGAGTGGGTGCACTGGAGGTGTTGCTTGTGTCTAGGAATGGACGAATGGCAGCAGTCAACGAACGCAGAGCACCAGATAGGATCCATCACACACTCAGAGTCGCCCGGACACCCGCGCCGTTGCCGCCAGCCCGTCGTCGGCTCCCCCCCCATGATTGCTCATTCGTGTCTTGATATTTTTTCCCTCTCTTCTGTTTCTCTGTTTTGCGCTTGCTCGTGTGTCTTTACATGGATATTCGTGCCAGTCGACCCTGCTGCTCTGCTCGTGCTGCTCAGATGTGTCTGCCCGCTTATGGCTGGACCGCGTCCTTGACGGCTTCTTCCAGCGGGATGTCGAAGTCCGGGTTTCGGCGAAGCGTCACGCCGTCCCACGTGAGGTTGATCGGGTCGTACGCCTCCTCACCCTTCTCGGCCTCGATGATCGGCGCCGCGACGAGCAGGTCGCTCTCGGGCGACTTTGGCAGCGTGAAGCCGTGCTCCACGAGTCCCTTGAGGATGTCCAGGATCTCCTTGTCGCTCTTGTTCTGCACAAACACCTGCTTCTCCACGCCCCAGTCTGCATACACAGAAACACAGAAACACACAACACAATGACACGCTGTCAGCACGGCTGCAGTAGCGCCGCACACACACCATTCGCAGTAAACGCGGCACACAACCATACCGAAGCGCGCGTACACGAACGGCTCCATCTCCTCGGCCTCTCGGTAGACGAATGGCGTGCGCGGGTTCAGCATCTTGAGCTCGCCATAATTCTTGCGGAAGAACGTGCTGCAGCGCGCAAGTGATAGACAGAGAGGTGCGTCAGCGCGCCGTCCGACCGACTGCCAGTCTTTCGCATTGCACCCTTCCTCCAACAGACGCCATCTCCTCCCTCTTTCTAACCACAGACACACACAAAACGCACCGGAGGCCCTGGCTGCTCTGCGACGTCTCGCAGGCCACGAAGCGCAGCTCCTGGATGCTGCGGGAGATCTGCGCGCGCCAACTCATGCTCCTGCTGCTGCTGCTGCTGCTGCTTGATCGATCGCTTGCGCGTCTTGCTGCTGCTTTCTCACCACACGCAGGCGATTTGCGGCGAAGGTTGGGGGTCGAGGGCCGGTCCGGTCCGGTCCGCAGCTGGAAGGCCGAACCGCGGTTCGAGAGAGGCGAGCGTTAGCAATTATGGTATCGACAAGAGTGGCTAAAGAAAGCTCGTAAATGAATCAGTTTTAAGCAGCTATTTACGGAAAAATCGCATTGTGAGAAAAAATTAGTTTTATCCAATGAAGAGGCTGCGAGGCAGTCTCGGGAGCCGCTTCTGCGAGATGATTGGCAGGCGGAGCGCGGGTGGGTCTAGTAGCCCTACCCTCCGCTTTTGGAGCTTTTCGATTGGCGGAAATGCAGGCTAGGGTTCGTGGCACACACTATTCACTTGAAGTTTGTATGAAACAGTGGATCTCAGGATTTCAAGTTTTCAGAATCCACTATTTTATACAAACTTCAAGTGAGTAGTGTGTGCCAC